>JAQQSK010005925.1:0-14678 GCA_028658325.1 Potorous gilbertii
AACAATTCCTGATTTTTAAAAAAATAATAGCCTATCAACATGTTTTAAATGTTTTTAGCAAGCTTTGCTAACTCTGTGTGTGTGTGTGTGTGTGTGTGTGCGTGTGTGTGTGTGTGTGGGGGGGGGCCAAAATTAGAATCATTTTAGCAACAAGGATAAAACTTGGTGATAGAGTCCTTCCTCTAAGATTTCTTACATTGAAAGTGGAAAATCTCCAAATGTATTTGGTTTCAGCATCGTTCCACCAGTTTCTCCCAGTTCTCTATTAATAGTAAGTGTAGGAAGAGGTTTTTTTTTCATCTCATGGTGCCATGAACCTGTATTCAATTCTACTTCAGAAATAAATATTACCTGCAAATAATGCTTCTAAAATAAGAGATCATATAAAAGGAAACTGTATCGGTTCTGTTATAGAAAATGAAAAGAAAAATACTTTCTGCTTGGAATTTAGTTTTAGTTATACTTGACGTGATGGAAAATAGAGACTCAATGTACAGACAGTTTTTTAAATGACATCCATTTTTTAAAATTTAATTTTTTTGATGAACAAAAATGTATTGTCTTTCTATTTCACCTTTTCTCCGATGGGGGAAAAATAAAAAAACCCTTATAAAAATATGAATAATCAAGCAAAACAAATTCATGTATTGACCATGTCCAGAATTTTGTCCTGTTCTCCTCCTTGAGTGAACAGCACTGTCTCTGTGGGTGGGTAGCACACTTCACCATTGCTTTCTCTGGAGTCATGGTTGGTTATTAATGTTGATCAGAGTTCTCCAGTCATTCAGAGTTGTTTGTCTTTACATAAGTTACCTTTGGGTGAGGGAAAATTTTCTCAGCTAGTTTTCTACTTAAGAATATTCGTCAAGAGAAAGAAAATTGCACTCTGAGTCTTGTGAAGAGTACCATTGCCGTTTATTAGAAGTAGAATGTAAACTTGAGAAACACTCCTCACTTTTATTCCTAGGCCCAGCCTGGAGCCCTGTAAATGCTTAAGAAATATGTTTTCAGTACATTTAAGGACTTAGGTAGAATGGAGAACCTTAAAAAAAAAAGAGCCTTGAGAACAACTGAATTACAGGAAAAATACTACAGATAAAATGCATCACTTTTTTTCTTTTTAATGGACCTCAGTGATAGGGTCATAGACCAGATTTGGAAGAGGCATTAGGGGTTATCCATCCTAAACTTTTCATTTTGCAGATGAGGAACCTAGATCTTCAGAGGCTAAATGACTTACTCATGATCAGCCACATCAGTATTAAGTGAAAGAGGCGGTATTTTAACATATAATTCTCCTTATTCAAATCCAGTACTCTTTCCACTGAACAACACTGCTACATTCAACTTGTCCCCCTTAAGAAAGAGGAATAGAAAACATTATTCACTAAGCATAGTAATAATATGATACAACAAACAGTAAGCATCTATTGTATCTCTTTATTGAACAAGTATTTATTTTCCATCATGTGGATGTTGCGGCTAAAACATTGCAGTCAGAACTGTACACAATATTCTACATGTGCTCTGATCAAGTTTAGTGGGACTGTGACCCCTGCTCATTTTAGGATATCCCATTTCTCAGGCAAAGATCCCATTAGCTTCTCTGGCTGTCCCATTGCACAACTGATTCAACATTGTGTTTGAATTGCACTGTCAATCTCAGACCATTACATGGAGTTAGTGCATGAAACTACTCGGGAGACATTCTTCCCATTCTTTACTTGGACAGTATGTTATTTGAACAAGCAATTAGAGAGTTTGATTTTTTCCCTATTAAGTTTTGTACCTTCATTTGAACCTTTCTAAAGTCTCTTTGGATCCTGAATCTCTCATGGATTGTAGAAATCATCTTTCCCAGTTTTGTGTCATCTGTAGGTTGGTTAAGCATGCCATCTACCTCTCCAAACAATTTGTTAATAGAATTGTTAAGCAAAGTAGGACTAAGAATAGAGGTCTCAAGTACATAAGTAGAGAAATACCTACACCTTGACACAGATTTATTTATTAATGGTGTGGCTTTAGTTACTATGTAACTAATATATTCTAGCACCCCTCATGTCTAACTAAGCTATAAAGGTGTTACGGGAGATTATTGCCTAGATAAAAATCCAGGAATACTATGTGGTATTTCTCTGATCCATGAGGTTAGTAATTCTCAAAAAAGCTCTAGCATTATTTATGAATAAACACATGCTGGCTTATAGTGATTATTTTCTAAATATTCATAGCCTATCCATTTGATAATCTCTTTTATACTTTTTTTCTCACAAATGCTTGCAGTTCGACTGTCTATAGTTTATAAGAAAACTTAACATTTTTCACAATTGGGACACTTGTCCATTGCTATTGCCATCCGGCAGCTTTCCCTTTCTCCACAGCTCTTTACAATGTTTTTTCAGCACTAAGCAATCGCAGTTGAATACTTCAATAACACAAGGCCTGATTTTTTTCCAGGTCTAAATAAATCAAGACATCTAGGTTTTCTTATGTTGAATTGTAGTTTTTTTTGCCTCCTTTATTTCATCCTCTAACATGAAAATAATTTTCCTTAATAAAGGCAACAGAAATAAAACAGGAGCAAAATATTTTAGTTTCACTTACACTGAATTGCAGACCTAGCCCCTTTTTTCTTCTTGACCACAATATAGGTAGAAAAAGCCCTTTCTGTTGTATCCATTATTATTGCAAAAGATGTCATTTAGTTTTTAGCTTTTCTTATAGCATACTTACTGGACCTTACCACGTTTTTTGTACTTTAGTTAAGTCCTAAAACATGTTTTGTGCTTGACACAAAACAGTGTGAGTTACATGTGAAAGTAAGCATGTTGTCCTGGCTAAATATCTGACCTTTTTGGAATTGAGATTATTTATGGTTGAAATCGATCTTGAAGGACCCCCAGTTCTCTTGAGCCAGTTTTCTTTTTAGAACTTAAAGGCTGCTCTTTTTTCTTGTGAATTTTTTTGTAACCTTTTCCAAAGCTAATAGTATACGTTGTTTGTTGACCTTCCTCGGCTACTATATACAGTTCTTTTTGTCTTTTTGTTTTTTTAAAGCTAATCTTACTTAAATAATTTATTTGTTACCCAAAATGATACCTTGTAGTTTTATAAGCTTAAATTTTTTAAACATTGCCAAGTTCTCAATGGATGTTAAACTGATACCATTTCACATTCATTTTAGCATATATCTATAGTTTGAGAGAAGTCAGGATTAAGCATGACATGAAGTTTTAAGTGATTCCTAATAAATGTTGAGAGAGAAATTAATTTGAGACTACAAAAAAAACCGTAAAAAATAAATCAAAGGAATTCTGCAACACTCATTTTGAGACATTTGTGTTGATGTCCAAACTAGGATCTTAATAGAGAAAGAGAACTATATACCAACCATTATTCATTAAGATTAAGGGTTAGACCTGATTAATAACTTTAGAGGTTAAATGCAAAGCAGTTTACATGTAATCTCATGATTATTAAAAAAACCTCTGGGGGGATGCCTCTACCATCATATAGATCCTTGCTTTTTGGTCTTTGTTCTCTTTGCGGTAAAAGCATAGGAGTAGAATCGTTGCTCAGATCAATGAATTTGAGGTTGTTACAAAAGACTGAAAAAGCAAAGACAGAGGTAAGTTTTAAAAGTAGCCCTGTGTTCAATAAACTCAGTGACATTAATAACTGGAGAAAGGTTCATTTTTTAATAATTATAAAGTAATTTTAATAATTTCTAGGAAAACTGGAAAGAAGTTGGGAAAAATTATATTTATACTAACTTTTTATACTACACATTTCCATGAGTATAAAATCAATATGTGATATAATTGTCACCTTATAAAAATATTAGAAGAAAAAGAAATGAAAGGTACTATGGTTACAACTGTGGTTATAGGGAATATTTTTAAAACCCAACATGGGATAGTAAAGAGACCATAAAAGATAAAAGTTTTGATTATATAAAATCTCCCACATGAATACAACCAGTTGAGAGAGTTAGAGGAGAAGCAGTTTAATGGGAAGAATATATGCATCAAATATAGATAAAAGTCCAATATCTGAGATATATAGTTGATTGGTATAAATCTAAGTATTTTCAATATAAACGAATTATTTTCAGAACAAGAATTTAAAATTATTAATGATTATTTGAAAATGTACTTCTAATCACAGAATATGAAGAGTTACACAAATTAAAACAACTCAAATGTTCCATCATTAAAACCTGTAAGTTCACAAAGGTGACAAAAAATGAGAAGTCTGTGTTAGAGATATGGCAAAAGAAGGTGTAAGAAGGATGTTCCACAATCTTCATCTCCATTCAGTGTCACAAGATGCTTAATGGTTCCGATAAACTTTTGTGAGAACCCTTCTTTTGAGTTCCAGAATCAATCAAAGGACAAACTAGGTATTAATCAGATGATGACCACACAGGAAATCTCTTGTTTGAACAGAAGCAACCTTCAGTTCACATTCACAGATAAAAAATAAGGTTGGATAAAATGGTGAGCCTTTGTAATCTTCCATTTCCACTGGCAGGGCTAGCTAGTGGTGAAGTAGAACTAAAGAAGCCTATGAAAAGGAATTTCTTGTAAGGAAACTCTTCCAACCCCCCCTTAAGTAAAGGATGACCCTGTGAACTTCAGAATGATTTGAACTTCCCCATCAGAAGCCTAGTAGTATTCCTAGAACCGCAATGGTTTGCTATAGATATTGCCAATGACAAACTAAATATAGTTAGGTAGAATCCATTTATTAAGTACTTAATGTGCCTGTCATTGTGCAAAATGATGAGAGTACAAAGGAAGATGAAAACATTCCCTGCCTTCAAAGGGCCCCCATTCCAAAGTGGGAGACAGCAACATATACCCATCTATATACACTAAATACATATTATGTACATTTCATATATATGTATACATATACTAAAATATAGAAATATATATGTGTAATATATACACATATATGTATACAAACGTATATATTTATTTGGAGATAATATTGTATTCTTCCTGAAGGCAATATTTTAGCTGGGATTTGACATCCATTGGATTCAGGAAATAGAATTAAAGAGGGAGAACATTTTAGAGATGGGGGTCATTAACAAGTGAAAATACATAGAGTTGGGATATAGAGTATTATTTTTTGGAGGGGGAAGGTGAGGCAGTTGGGTTGCCCATGGTCATGTGGGTAGTAAGCGTCCAGTGTCTACAGCTGGATTTGATTTCAGGTCCTCCTCACTCCAGGGGTAGTGCTCTATCCAATGCACAATCTAGCTGTCCTTTGGATGTAGATATCTTGTGGGAAGAAATGACAGGGAGGCCAGTGTGGCTGGATGATAGAATACGTATAGAAGGCTAAAGACTAGCAAGTTAGTTAAGGATTAGATTATGAAGGCCTGTACCAGCCAGAGAGTTTTGTATTTGACATTGGAGGTAATGTCACTGGAGTTGTTCAGTAGGAAGTAATATGGATTAGATTTGCACTTGAGCAATTGGTTGGCTAAGTCAGATGAATTGAAATGGGGAGACACTTAAACAGCAAGGTAAGTCAGAAGGCTTTTGAAATAGTCCAAATGAGGTGATGAGGTCTGCATCAGGGTGGTGACAACGACAGAGGAGAGAAGGTAGTATGTACAAGAACCATACAAAGGTTTTAACTTGAATCAGTAGGACTTGGCAGTGAACTTGATATTATAGGAGAGAGAAAGAGTGAGGGGTTGAGGATGACAGCTATGTTGTGAGCCTGGATGTCTTGGAGCATGATGATCCCTTGGACAGTACCAGAGAATTTTGGAAGGGGGAGCCATTTAGGGGAATGACAATTCAGTTTCGAGCATGTTTGATTTAAGCGGTGTCTGAGACATTTAGTGTGAGAGGATAGGGCGGGAGAAGTAGATCTGGGAATCATCCTCATAGAAATGACCATTTGATCCACAGAAGCTGATGGGATCATTATGGGAAATGATACATAGAAAACAGATGAGCGTCCAAGATAAAGGCTTGGGGAGCATTCACAGTTGGGGTGGGGTCCTCTACTTCGATGATGAGTTCGTTAAGGAAACGGAGCAGTCAGTTACATAGGAGGAAACCCAGGAGAGAGGAGTTTTTTAAAAACCTGCAGGGAAAGGAATTACCAAGAAGAAAGCTTGATCCATACTGTCAAAGTCTGCAGAGAGACCAGGAAGGATGAGGACTGAAAAAAGGCTATTGAATTTGGCCATTTGGAGGTCACTGGTAACTTTAGAGGGCAATTTCAGTTGAGTAATGGAAGTCAGAAGCCAGAGTTGAAAGGGAGAGGAAAGAGCAACCATTGATTGAAGATGGCTATTTCAGAAAGGTTAGCCACAAAAAGGAAAGAGAGATGGATGCTGGATGACAGCTAGTGGAAATATGTGGATCAAGTTGGAGATTTTTAAGGATGGCCTAGACATTATTTGTAGGTAGCAGGGAAATAGGCAGTAGACATGAACAGATTGAAGATTAGTGAAAGTTGGGGTGGTTGAGAGGATAATCTGGAGGAGAAGATAGAGGGACTGGGATTGCTCGTGCATATAGGGGGTATTGCCTTAGCCAGGAGAACAGCCACCTTTTCACTCTTAAAATCCTGGATCTCCTGTTATTATTTCATATTAAAGAAAAAGAAACAGTATTTTGTTAGTTAATAAACACACTACTTCCCTTATAATCAACCTTTCTCAGCTCTCCTTGACATTTTAATGCTTTGTTGAGTGGTCAAATGTCTTATCTTTGCTTACAATATCCTTTGTTGCAGTTTTTATAACAAATTATTTGAGTATTTTAAATCAAATAAGTTGAAATTCATTCAGTTTTCTGAGCAAGGATAGAAAAGTGGTGATGTAGCCCATGGTAGGTGCATGCTTGTACAAATTGGGAGTATCAGTACAGTGTTTGAATTTATAAGGCATGCTTTCTAATAGATATTTATAACTTCTCCTAGGCATCATGCCAATAGTTTTGGTGTGCTGCCATCAAGTGAGTGGTGTTATCTGTTGGTATAGTAGAGGTCCAATGAGTAGATTGAGTTTGTTTGGATTATACTAGAGCAAGATAAAGTATATTTTTCAGACCTGTAAATTTTTTCAGTTAAAAAACAATATCAGTGAGGCAGTGAGTGTTAGTGGAAGAAACAAAGGATTAAGGTACAGTGGAAATGGATTCTAGACCTAGCATTTACACCAGTCAACTGTAAAACCAAATAATCTCCTCAGATAAGATATGAATGGTATTTTGGGCATCAGAAAGATGAAAAAATTTGTCTCTGCCCTCAAAAATTCTGTAATCTAGAGTATTAAGAAAAAAAATTAGTCTCTTCCTTTTGACTTCAGTTGCATTCAGTTTATGCTTTATTCTTCCCCTGTTTATATTCCTAGTGTATAGGAACTACATTTAATTTTTCTGTAATCTTTTTGCTTTTTTGGGATATGTGTTGTTGTGCATGATTCTTAACATTGGGTTTTAAAACAGTTTCAAACTAGGATAAGTTTGCTGCTTCATCCTGTTGTCTTGTGAGAGTCTGCCTTTGGAACTTTTTGACAATCTCTTTGCCATTTTTTCCCTATAACTAACTGGAGATTCAGATCCCTGCATAGAGATTTCTCTCCCTTGACCAAAGGCCATTTACTTCTGCTACCTTTGCTTTTCTAGATCAGAAGTAAGGAAAAGTGTAGGATGTCTTTCTCCAATTCTGCATAAGCTTTGATCAGTCTACTAATGTGTTTATTAAGCACCTATATATACTGTGGTAGATAAAAAGATACAAAAACAGAAAGTTCCTGAATTCAAAGATAGATTTAAGTCTGTTATTAAGGATACATAGAAACATATTAAATGCATGCATACATGTACGTACACATACATACACACACCTATATATATGTATATACACACCTGTTGTCTCCAGGCAATGTAAACATGTACACATACATACAGAAAGAAAGTGGGGCTTGAACTGAGTTGTAAAGAAAAGGGTATTTCAAGAGGCAGAGGTAAAAAGGGAGTATATTTCAGGCAAAAGAAACAGGTAGTGCAGACAGAGAGATAGGAGATGGAGTGTTGTGCAAGGAACCATATGATAAAGCCCTTTGAGTAAACATTATTACCTTTGGTCCTGGAAACAACAAGGAACCATTGTAGTTTACTGAGTGTGCAGTGACATAGTCAATCTTTTGCCTTAGCAAAATCCTTTTAGCAACTATAAGGTGAATGAATGGATTAGAGTGGGAAGCGAGACTAGATACCTAGTGCACTAGTGCGGAGAGAGGTGATAAGGATCTGATCCACATGGTTGCTATAATTGATGTTCTGGGGGCAGAACTAACAATATTTGACCTATTGATTGATGAGAGGAGAGTATGGAATCAAGGATAGCACTGGATCACTATATAATCCCCCATGACCAGTGTCTCTCCATTAAACTCATTAAAGCGCGCGTGTGCATGCACACACACACACACACACACACACAAACATCTTACAGTAAAGTATGTTATATCCATTCACACGGAAAATTTCAATTTAGTCAGATAATATATTATGTAATAAATTATGCAGTAACTATGATTATATTATATATTAAAATATAAATACACATTTCTGTAGATAGCATTACCATCAAATTAAATCACATTAAATAAAATCTCTTATGGATTGTAATTATATATAATGTGTAGTATTTTATACAGACAAATGGATGTGCAACTGGATCTGGATTCGAATAGGAGCAGATCATGCTGGTTACTTTTAGGAAATATTACACTTCTTACTATGATAAGTTACACCCTGTAAATATCCATCTTTTTCTATCAATACTTTCCTGGTGAAACTCTATAGTTGTGAATCATAGGACACTGCAGTCTCAAGAGAATCAATACTTCAGATGATCCAGAGGTCAGTAGAAAGAGGCCTATTGATTCTAAGTAAACTGTAGCATATTTTTAGTGACTACTTATGTCTTAAAAATGATAGGAAAGAGATAATGAAAGTTATGGCTACGAGCACATATGACCTTAAAAGGTTGGTCAGTCTTCATACAGAGTGTGAAGGCATATCATAGAGGAACAGCCTATGTACTATAGCACTAACAGGAAATATTTCAAGAATCAAAGATAATCTATATAACACTGAGAATGAGTCCTAGGTGAATAACTGAAAGTTTTCTTTCCTTAAATTGTTTTTGTTCAGTCCTGTCTGACTCTCATGACCCCATTTTGGGTTTTCTTGGCAAAGATACTGGAGTGGTTTGCTGTTTCATTCATCAGTTCATTTTACAAATGAGGAAACTGAGACAAACAGGCATAAGTGACTTGCCCAGATTCACACAGCTGCTAAGTGTCAGTGGCTGGATTTGAACTCATGAAGAAGAATCTTCCTGATTCCAAGTCCAGTTCTCTATCCAGAGCCACCTAGCAGTCCAGCTTCTTTTAACTTAGATCTCTTATTTCAGTGGGTAAAAAGCAATGATGTCACACTCAAATAGAGAAGGGAAGAGAATAAGCATTTTTATTGTGCCTACTGTGTGCCAGGCACTGTGCTAAGGCTTTACAAATATTATCTAAATGCTACATATTTATATAGAAAACCACAAATTAATTAATTGTATTCTATTGCATTTTCATTTATTTTGTTGAACATTTCCCAAGTACATTTTAATCAGGTTCTGACCACATAGGAGGTTTGTAGATATGGGAAAGTTACACATGTTGTAAAGAGATACTCTATCAATGCATATTGAAACTTAAAAAAAAAAATCTTGAGAATTGTCTGGGGCACTTAACCCCAGTTAAGTGACGTAAGCAGGATCACACCCAAATGCCAAACGTTGGATGTGATCTCAGATTTGCCTGAGAGTGAGATTACTTTATCTATTACTCTGTTCTGCTTCTCTATTAAACTAGAGGATTTCTGTGACCAGAAACCATGAATGGCTCCTTCTGAACTAGTGCAGGGACTTACAGTGGTTAGAACAAGCAGTCATTTGAATCAGTCCTACTCACAAAGCAGCAATATGCCTCCATTTTCATTGCTGACATCTATTTCTATTAAATTACAGTTGCTTTCTGCGGTATATATATCCAAATGCTTTTGAAACCTAGACCCTTTGATCTATCTGTAGATTTAGAAATTGAGCAGTACTCTTGTAAAGTGGCATGAAGGTCATGTAAATTTAGTACTATTTACAAGCTACTGTGTATTCCTTATTGAGTTGTAAATAATATATTTCTTTGTAAAGCAAGAGGTAACTTTATAGTGCACATGGGGAGAATAAAATGGTTGTTAATGGGCACAGTTCAAGTTAGCAAAGTAATAATAGATATCTTGATGATTTTATCAATAAAGAAGGTACAGAACATTTGACAATATTCCATGGAATCATATCTAGCACTTTAAGTTGTCTTTATTTCTTTGTGAATATGCAAGTGCTGTTTCATAAAATGGGATTTACCTTAGTTTTATATTATTTTTAAATGAATTTGATGTTATAGATGGCTTTAGTTGAATCCCACAAAGTTCTACCTGTAAGTTTGCATAGTTCACCTTGACTATTGCATTAGATCACAGGAGGTAATTAGTTTACGTTTCTTAATTGCTATATCCTAATATGACATAAAAGCAAGATAAGGGAAATACTCATTTAATAAAAGGGTTTGATTTATTTTAAGCTAATTAGAGATGCTTAAAAATTAGTGAAGTTGGAAGGAATCTGTTTAGTTCTGAGAATATTAAGTTTCAGATAAACTCAATAGAAAATGAGTTTTTGCCTCTTCTAATAGTGGCATTAACTTATTTTTTGACTGATACTGGATCTCATTTGATAAAGCCTTGAAATATTCTAAAGTATCAGTATCATCCATTATTAGGAGCAGCTCTTCTCTTTTGATCCTGCATGGGCCATCTTTCTTAAGAGATTTGCCTGACAATCTAAGAAAAATTTGAAAATGCCTATTGTCCAGACTCTGGGCAGTATCCCCAGAGTTTGACATGCCATGCCTGGCCTGGCCTGTTCAGTGAGTTAATTAGCACATCAGCGTATCTACCTAGGACAGACATAACAGATGGATGGTAAATTGGGCTCAGAATTAAGAAGAGAGGAGTTAATCTGAGAAATTGTGCAGGACTTTCATAGTTCATAGCTTTTTTACTCTGTCACAAAAATCTTATTATTTTTTGAAACAGAAATATTCTTTCCGTGATACAGGTACATACATGGTTGTAAATATTGGAATAACAAAATCTCTAACATTCAACTTGTAGCTGATTCATCAGGAACACACCTAGACTACAACCTAATTCCATATTAACAACCTAAATGTCACTACAATCTACTTCCAATAACAACCTAAATGGACAAAATCCTCCCACCAAATATATAAAGAGGGGAGACAGAGAGAGAGAGAGAGAGAGAGAGAGAGAGAGAGAGAGAGAGAGAGAGAGAGAAAGAGTGACAGAGACACACACACACAGAAAGAAAGAGACAGAGACAGACCAGTATCAACAATAAGATATCATTGGTGGACGCCTCTATGGCTTCACTGGTACTCATGAAATATAAACAGACTTAGAAGATGGATAGTTGTGTGCTTTTTTTTAATGGATCCTATGTGGGAGAATATGGATGAGCGTTGCATAGCTTCAGTTGTGACTTATACTGAGAAGAGCACTGTATAAGATTATAGATTCATTGATGTTTATGAGCATGTCTACTGATTGTGATCAGTTGTATTTCGTAATCTTAGACATTGTGAGACATTTTAATTCTGTACCTAGGGAATATTATTTATAATTCTGGAAACAAGGATTTTATTCCTAGGAATTAATCACACTAGGTAGTGTCTTTCACTGTTAGGGAACTGGCTAATGATGTGTGAGCAAACTTTACTTACCCCGCTCCGCCCCATTTAAATAAGACTTGAAAGTGGTTTCTATGAATTGTCTGGTGCAACTACAATAGTATAAAGGAAAATGATAATCTAAAGAAAAAGTAATGCTAAAAGGTAGCAGAACTCAAATGCTAACATCAATAAATAAAAGTCCATCCTTCCTTTTATAGTGAGTGAGAGGAGTATTGCCTATATAGACAGATGCTTTTGCTAAATGGTTAGGTTTTGCTTGACTCTTTGTCTTTGTTATAAGACAGGATTTTGAAATATTAGGACATTATTGTGGTATAAAGAAACAAGGGATCAGGAAAATGGAAAAATCTTTTAAGATACGTAACGATTCAGTCCAATTAAGCCAAAATGTAAGTGCCTGTTATTTGCCTGGTGCATTACTGGGTATCAGTGATACAAGGCCCCCACTACTCCCCCTCAAAAATGAATCAGTTCTTATTTTCCAGGAGATTGATAGAGGAATTTATAAACACATCAGTAAAAATAAAAGATATGTGTGAAATTCAAAGAGGTAGAGTTGTAGGACAGCTTTTTAGGCATGCCTCCCATATGGTGTGCTCCCCACTTATTTGTAGCCAGTCAGACTTGATATCTTTGAGAAAACAATAGTGACTAAGCAGATGTAGCAAGGACAGCTGTTACAGATACAATTCATCCCAAAGTCCAGGCCAATACTTTTCCTTGTACATCTAAAGACGCGGGAGAGAGTGAGCTCAAGCTCTGCAAGAATATGTCACAAATTACACCTCCATTTCTCCCTTAATTCCCCTCTTCATGGTGTGGAGCTCTGAGCTGGGCTCTGAGGGTCGAGGCTGTCCTATAGTCTTGAAGGGGCGTCTTGTCTTTAGCCATTGATGCAGATGCCACTGTTAGCCACTGCTGTAATGGGAACATTGTAATGCTACCAACTTTTATGCCAATTCTAAATGTTCCTACCCTTTAAAGGTCACAGGGTTTAAGGGGTGATGTTGGTGGAGATACATTCCAGCCAAACCTGCCCCATCACTAGGCTAGCCTACTTTTCTAATGTCAGGTTCTGAAGCAGCTTGCTGGTTTATCCAAACCCCATGAGTTCTCATTTTCCTCAAGCAACCATAAGACTTTTCTGTCTGGTGTCAGACATTTTCATTAATATGATTCACATTTTTCATTTCTTCAAAACTGATTAAGGATTTGTTCAGACTTAGTCGATACTTTTCTTTGATTGAATGATAAAGTAGAGGTGTCAAAGAATTGTACTCATTTTATCTCTTTTGGTTCTATAATTTCAAGTGGTATTTTTACCTGATAAAGGTATCAGAACATAGACCATCTTCTAACCTTATTTGGATTTGAAGGGTACCCCTTTTTCCTTTTATTCAGTTCTTAAAAAAATTAATTTATCTAATAAAACAAGCATTTCTACAACAGTACAATAAAAAGATGATTGTCCATGAAATTGCACATCTACATAAAAGTTGTTATTCCTTTCAAATATATGACAGTTATATAAATTTCTTTTTTTGTACCCCCTTTTTCAACCCCCACTCCCAATTTACTATTTTCTATCTGCTAATAAATTGGAGTACTTGTGGCTCAAATTCTAGATACATCCTTAGTGGCTTGGGGAAGTTCAAACATTGTCTTTTTCCTGTGTCTTTACCATAAGATGAGAAAGAGAAATGAAAACAGACACACAGAAAGAACTTAAAAGTTAGCACATCTTTCAGAAAATGAGAATCTGGGTAACAAATATCCTGATCTTCCAAGGGAACCACACCCCTTAAATAGCATATATGTATATAAGAAGGAGAAAGGGAAATTTGTCAGAGGAGTAGGACAGGACCAGGAAAGTAGTGTGGTATAGAAACTCAGAAGTGGGGAGCAATTTCGGTCAAGTAGTAAGAATAGAAGCCAGGAGGTATAAGGAAGTATAAGCTACAAGGTAAAGATGACTAAGTAAGAGTATTGTACAACACAAATTTTAGGGATTACAAAATTTGGCGAGATTTTTTTTTCCAATGAAATGTTGGTAAATATCAGTTCTTACAAACTGAAGTTATAGTGAGGAGGTAACTAAATGGAGAGAAGATAGGATCAAGAGCACAATTAAGTGTGTATTTCCTTGGCAAGGAAAAGGACTTCCTCTTATTCCAGGATCGGAGTAGAGGAAGAGAGGGCGAAGAAAAGTGACTTTGAGGGAACAGAATTGGGGAGTTAAAGGTTACTGTGATGGATAACTCAATTTTTGATTTTTTGAGAATTGCACGCTTTGGATTAAGATGCTTACTTTTGATGAATTCAATACTGAAGCTTGGTATAATGTACCTTTATGACTATTTTATTGTGTAAATCTGAATAGTTTGTTACAGTGAGCTTTGAGGACATGGAGAGAAGTTTTTGGGAGAGGTGCCAGTAAATGTCTTCCAGTTTGGTGAGGTAAATTGTTCAGTTCTAGATAAATGTGAATCTTTAATATTAATCTATCTAATGATCAGATTAATCTGTCTAATCTAACGATTAATCTAATGAGTAATCTATCTAATATTGCTTGGAGACTTTGAAAGGTAAAAATAACTTGCTCAGGATTGTAGAGCCATTAGTCAGTAAGAAATTTGAATCCAGGTCTTTGTGACACTAAGGCTTGTCCCCTATTCATTATGCCAGGCTGCCATCATCACCATCACCATCCTCACATAATCATGATGGTGATGATGGTGATCTTTTAATTTCTAAGATGTAATTTCCTTTGATATATATATATATATATATACATATTCCCTTGTTTTATGTA
>JAQQSK010005926.1:0-14678 GCA_028658325.1 Potorous gilbertii
CTCTCTCTCTCTCTCTCTCTCTCTCTTCGTAACTGTGATGTCATTGGTGTAGGAAACTCCTGGTGAGGATCTCCTACCAAGGCAGATGGCAGAACTGGAGGCACTGAGAGGTCAGTGGTATGCCCAGGGTCATATAGTGAGTATGTGGCAAAAGGCTGAATAGGACTTTGGGTCTTCCTGGGCCCTAGGCAACAAGTCAAGTTAATGAGCATTTATTAAGCACTTACTGTGTGCCTGGCACTGCCCTCAGACACTGATGACACAAAGACAAACAGAAGGAAAGACAGTTCTTGCCCTTATTGAGTATCTGTCCATTTCACATCACTGCCCCTCTCTCCCTTCATCTCTCTCTCTCTCTCTGTCTCTCCTTTTCTCTCTCTCTCTCTCTCTGTCTCTCTCTCTCCTGTCTCTTCTCTCTCTCTCTGTGTCTCTCTCCATTTTCCCCCCTCTCTCCCTCCATTTCCCTCTCCCTCCATTTCCCTCTCTCCTTCCACCTCTCTTTCTGTCCCCATCTCTCTTCGTCCATATCTCTCTCCTTTCTGTGTCTGTCTGTCTGTCTGTCTGTCTGTCTCTCTCTCTCTCTCTCTCTCACCATATAGTTGTGAGGTAGACCAGGACAAAGAATCAGGACTTAAATGGGGATCACTTGAGTCATGGTCTGGACTCTTTACCCAACACTGCTCTGCCTCTTTTTAGAGATGCGTAGTCCAAGGAGGAAGAGAAGACAGTGGAGAACAGTCCTGCATTTCTTCAGTTGGTGTGGTCTCCCTGCCCCCACTTTTAAGTATGCTGAAAACAACTTTTTGTCCTGCATTTTTCTGTCCACTTCCTCTCCGCCTTTCCCCCTCCCCCTTAGACTTTCCATCTCTAGGCAGAGTGAGCGCCCTGATGGCTGGGGAAGGGTGCTTCCAGACTGTGTGAGGGAGAGAGCAATGAGCTCTGGCAGAAGGGGGATCCATCTTCTGACCACATCCATGAGACCCCAAGGCCCAGGGTGGGTCCCCAGGGCTTCCAATAACTGTGATAAAGAAGGCAGCCTCCACCTCCCTCCAGCCCCCCCATTTCGCCGCAGTGACTGAAAAGTCAGGGGCTGAGAAGATTGCTAACAGATGTGCAGCATCAAGCAGGTCTCCTTGGCTAGCCTCGCTTGTGGGCCTGAGTAACATGGCGCCCCCGCAGTCCTTCTGACCCCACTCCATAAACAACGACCCCGCCTGTCTTTCTCCAGACACCACATCAGGAATCATTTCCCAAAGCATTTATTTTTGATTTTAGTTTCTGCTGAGTCTGCTTGAAACCCAGTCGCCCTCCCCCGCATATCGGAAAACACATGTTTGCAGGAGAGGGCTGATCCTGAGCAGAGAGGAGGATTTCAACCAGCGTGAATAACGATAATGAAACGTTAATTCACATTTTTATGGTTCAAAGCACTCTGCTTGTGCCGCCTACCTCGTAGCACGGTTTGAAGCATTATTCACTGCTCTGAACCTCAACTTTCTTATCTATAAAATGGGGTTGAGCGGCTGGCTCATGGTTGCACAGTCAGCAAGTATTTCATCAGAGAATCATAGAATATTTGTCTTGGAAGAGACATTAGAAGATGGCAATCTAGGCTATGGGACATGATGTAAGAGCTGGGAGGAAACTTGGAAACCATGTAGACCCATCACCTCCTTTTAGAGTTACTCTGTAAACTGAGGCTCAGACATGATCATAAGCTAGGAAGTTTCTGAACCTGGATTCAAGGCCAGGTCTTTGGATTCCAGGTTCAGTGATTTATGTGCAATTGGATATAGAAAGCTATTGCAAGGTGTTGGACTCTGGTCCTAAGACAGGATTCTTTGCTCCGACCTCTCACCTGGATCTGGGTTGGATGCCATCCTGACCATGACCTCTACGATCTTGGTTTTAACATGGGAAGCCCTGCCTGACCCTGGCTCTGGGTTCTGTGGCTAGCCAGAAGTTCATCTTGATGTGTGGTCTTCCTCTTGAATCTGGTCTTATCCTTTCAATCTGGTAGCTAATAGAATTCCTGGTCCCTAACACTGGCTTGAGTTTTTGTTTTGACCAGAGTTTCTTTAGGAGAATGAATAGAATGGCTCTGGGTATAGTTAGGCTCTCCTGAAATTCAGTAACAAATGAATGACCTTGAAAGGTCATAGATTCTAGTTTTCTGCCTCTGGGAAGATGGATGAATAAACCTAGATAAGCAAAGACTTTATTGGAACTTTAAGGAATTGAAGAGATTTTACAATCTAACTCCTTGGTTTTAAGTAGGGAAAGGGAAGGGAAGTGACTTGCTCAAGGTCATTGAGCTCTGAACTCTTGCCTCAGGGCCCATTTTAGCATTTTCACAGTATGACACCTCCCCTTTTTCCACTTCTTGGCCTAGGAATTGTAATCAAATTAGCACTGCCATTCTTTTATTGTGTTGTCTCCTATTAGAAGGTAAACTCCTTTGGAGCAGGGATTATCTTACTTTCTTATTTCTGTTTCCAGTACCTAGCATAGTGTTTGGCACATGGTAAGCAATCAATAAATTATTCATCATCTCATCCATCCATCCATCCATCCATCCATTCATCCCACCATCTATCCATCCATTTATTCATATAGAAAGTGAATGGTGGAGTTGGGGCTTATTCAGATCCTTGTCTTTGACTTTCACTTATTTGACTTGACTTACTCTTACACTTGATCCCCAATACAGAACTCTTTCTACTATACCACATTAAAGTTTCCATGTGGTACATGGTTGTCACTTAATATTGAAACCTTGACACTTCCTATTCTGCAGATAGGCAAACTGTCAGCTTTTAGAAGAGAAAAGATGACCATCTCAATCAATCAGACAATCAAACAAAATTTATTAAGTTACCTACAGTGGGTCAGGCATTGTGCTAAGTGCTGGGGATACAAAAAGAAGAAAAAGACAGTGCTTTCCTCAAGGAGCTTATAATTTAATGGGGGAGACAATACACAAGCAAATAAATACAAAGAAAGTTATATGCAGGATAAATTAGAAATAATTAAATGAGGGAAAATAAGGCTTCCCACCTATAGAAGGTGGGATTTTAATTGGAACTTAAAGGAAGCCAATGAGGTTAGCAGTTGGAGCAGAGGATAGAGAGTGTTCTAGGAACCAGGGACAACCAGAGAAAATGCCCAGAATTGAGAGATAGAGTGCCTTGTTTGTTGAACAGCCGGGAGGCTAGTATCACCAGAGTGAAGAGTGTGGGTCAGGGAGAAAGATGTAAGAAGATTGGAGAGAAAGGAGAGGGCTAGATTGTGAAGGGCTTTGAATGCCAAACAGAGGATTTTATATTTACTCCTGAATGCAATAGGAAACTACTGGAGGTGTGCGTGTGTGTGTGTGTGTGTGTGTGTGTGTGTGTGTGTGTGTGTGTGTGTGTGTATGTGACTTGTGTTTCAGAAAAATCATTTTAGTGCCTGAATAGAGAATGAATTGGAGTGGGAAGAGATTTGAGGCACAAAAGATATATCACATCAACTCGTTACTATTCTGATAGGATATTGCCTGGAAAGGTGGCATGATGACTTTAGCATCAGAAAACCAGGGGCATACGGAAGCCAGTCTGAATCAACTCTCCAGAGCTGATTGTTAAAATTTCAGTTAGACCTCAGAAACCAGCAATCACTACAAATCTGGGAGTGAATTATTGTTTGGCTGATTGTCTAGATTCAAGAAAGTGATGGAGGAAATGCTAACAATGCAAATTAAGATGAGAAGTATGCCATGAATACGTTTCCCTCCCATCCTCACATAGAGCCACTAGGAAACCACTTGTTAAATATTTACCAGTAAACCCCTGGAAAGACCTGAGTTCCAGTCTTACTTCTGATAACATACTTGCTATATGATCATGGGCAAAGTCCATACTTAGCAGTTTTTGCATCTTAAATTGTTTAGGGCAAGTGACATGGTGCCCTTACATTGGGACCCTAGCCCTTTACAGTCAGACCCTGAGACTCCATAAAGGGACACACTGTGAAAGCCATGGAATGATAGGGAAATAAGTCTGGGCTGGGCTGCAGAGGAGTTCAGTTTTAGTCTGGTTACCTGGAAGCATCTTGTTTTATTTTAATATATTATTTTTTCCCCAATTATGTGTAAAAACAATTTTTAACATTTGTTTTTAAAATTTTTGAGTTGCAGATTCTCCCCCCTCTCCCCTCCCTACCACTCTTTTCATTGAGACAGCAAGCAGTTTGATATAGGTTATACATGTGCAGTCGTGCAAAATGTATTTCCATGTTAGTCATGACATGAAAGAAAACACAGACCAAAAAACCCCCAAGAAAAATAAAGTGAAGAAAAAGTATATTTTGGTTGGCATTCAGACTCCACCAGTTCTTTCTCCAGAGGTGGATTGCATTTTTCTTTATAAGTCCTTCTGAATTGTTTTGAATCATTGCATTGCTGAGAATAACGAAGTCATTCACAGTTGATCATCATACAATATTGCTGTTTTTTACACAATGTTCTCTTGGTTCTGCTAATCTGACTCTGCACTAGTCAATGCAGTCTTCCCAGGTTTTTCTGAGAACACCCTGCTTGTCATTTCTTATAGCATAGTAGTGTTCCATTGCAGTATCCAACTTTAATTCTTCTTGATAGCTAAGTACTAGGCTCTGTTGTTTCTTCAGATGGGGGTAGTGGGGGAGGGTATGGTTTAGTGTTGTCTTCATCTGACCCTCTGGAAGAAAATTCTAATTTTCTGGCTCTAGTCATGGCTCTGAATTTTTGACAATTTTTCAAAACTTTAGACAGTTTTCTAAGACCATCAAATTACAGATGAGTTGCAAATCTGCACAAGTAGAGGGATTTTCAGCAGAGGAATTCTCCAAACCAATGGAATCTCAGGTCCAGGTCAAACCAAGCAATAAAAATAATCATTGCCCATTGCTTGCCATTGTCTCTTATATTTACAGTTTTCCTTTCTTGCTTAAATTCTAGCCATTGGCTTAAATTTAATTTCTGGGTTCCCTAGGAAAACTTTTCAACTCTGGCCCCCAGAAAGCCTTCCCCTGGACCCTGAGTTGAAAGCGGAGTATTAGGGATAGAAACTATTTCCCTTGGATATTTCTACTACGTACAAATGGTAATTACTTGTCAAATGTGGAGGAGGAAGGACTCACCTATCAGGCAGTGGTCAGGCTACATGGATTCCAAAATCTCTTCTAACTCTGAGGATGCTGTGTTCTGTCTTAAGGGACATACTTACTTTGCAAAGAGGTAAGGTTCCTTTAAAAAGCTACTGAGCTATAAATAATATTGAACTAAAAAAAATCAATTCAACTCAATTCAAGTCAAGTTGAGAGTACAGATTGTAAACTAAGCATCAATTATTGCCTTCAGAGGCTTGAGCCAGATTATTAGGGATTAAAAATTTAGTTAAGACATTGTTCTATTTTCATGGGGCTTATTCCAGGATCATTTCATAATGTGAATCATTGGCCTTCCCCGCTTCCATCATTCCCATTTCTCCACTAAAGCTGGGCTTTTTGTGCCTTATTGTGGTGTGGATATGACCCTGGATATAACCTGAAGGTCATGTCAGAAGAGTAGAAAAATGAACCTAACCAGTCTGATGGGTGTGCCTGATGTCTAAGGACCACTTCAGTGAAGTTCAGGAAGGTTGCTTATCAGGTAGACTCTGGGAAGTGATTCTGGGGTCACAACAAATCTTCAAGACTTTCTACTCAACCATGAAAAAGGTGTGAACTGCCATGATGATGGCATGTGATCCACAGTTACAATCATGGATCCTTATAAGATTTGAATTATTGTATATATCCGGTCTTACTGGTAATATAACAGTGCCTGTAAACAGTCAAACCAATAAATATTTATTAAGCACCTATCATGGGCCAGGATGCTGAGTTAGGCACACAATAAATGATTAAGAAATGTTGAATGAATTGTTATTTACCATTTCATGCTCATGCCTCATGTCCTCAGCTAGGTTGTAAGCTTCTTGAGAGCAAGGAGCATGGCATAGTTGTGGGCACACAATCTATGTTTAGTAAGGAGCTGGGTTTGAGTGAACGAATGAGTTTTATTGAGTCAGCTTTTGATGATTAGTTTTCTTAGAATGAGTTGTGCCTGTGAGCACTTGGCCAGGAACAGAGTTTCTTAGACATTTTCCACATTGTCTCAAGGGACTCAATGCCTTGATTTCTACTTTTTACACCCATATTTAGAATACTGGACAGGGGCCTAAAATACATCTGATGTGTAAGGTGCTGGATTAAACTTATCCTGATACCCCCCAGAGGGCACAACTAGGAATGATGGGTGGGTATTACAGAAAGGCTGACTAAAACTCTTTATATGAAAAATCTTACAGTTAGAGCTGTTGCAGAGTGAAATGGGATGCTTTAAAAGGTAATGAATTTTCTATCATTAGAAGCATTTAAACAGAAGCTAGAAGACCATTTGTAGGGGATATTCTTGAGGGGACTTGACTTTAAAAATGGGATGGATAGCCAGTTTTTCTTCCACATCTTGGATTTGAGGATATGATGCCTTAACTAGAAATGGAAACTTGTCTTTCCCATGTAGTTTAGAAGAAACTATGGTGGCTTCTCTTCTGGACCATTTTTATATTCTTGCTTTAGGGACACAGATCCTGGGATTTATAAATGGAAGGGACATCATTTTTTCTCCCATGGGTGGGTTGGTGCACGTTTATGATAACTTATTGAAAGAGAATTGCAAAATTATAGCATATTAGTGCTAGCAGGGACCTTAAAAAATTAAAGGTGAGAGTAGGGAGGGACCTTAAAGAATGTCTCATCTAAGCCCCTACTTTAACATTTGAGGGAACTGAGGCCCTTCAGTTAATGAAGCTGGTAAACTAGTGCTAGAGTTCAAACTTCTGTCTGCTGACTCTAAATTCATGGTTGGAATGTGGAAATTTGCAACTTTCTTGGCTTTTCTCTTTCTGTCACCTCTTAAATCCCCTTCCTTTCCATGTGAGCAAGGCAGAAAACCTCCCAGTGGGCCTCTGGGCTAGAGACTCCTGATCATTGCTGCACACAACTCAGAGCATTCAACCGTTCACCCGGCCCATGAAAAGCAAATTAGGAATTGTCTGAAGTTCAAAGCACTACGCATTCCTGCCCAAACTGAAAGCTGCTGAGGCCTGCAGATTAAGTTCCCAAAGTTTTATTGCATTGCCATGGGCTCGGCACTATTCTGCCAGAACAATGCAGAAATGTAAGACCTCTCTCATTTGCTCTTTTGCCAAGTCGAAATATGAATTTACAGTTTATACAGATTGCATTGACTTTAACGAATGATTTATGAGACCTTGTTGGAGAAAGGAGGGAGGAAGGGAAAGGGTAGGGGTGGGGGAGATGGAAGGGTCTGGATGGGGACAGGGGAAGGGTGGGCTAAGAAGTGGCCAAAGGGAACTTGAAGATGGATGGTTGGAATTTCCTTTCATCAAGAGCCTTCATTATTGGAAGATTTGTTTGTATGTGTCTAACTCCTAAACAAAAATTACTGTGGAAGGGGGAGAGGTGACTGTGGAGTACATGATGAAACTGGATTTGGAGGACAAAAGAAACCAACCATGGTGTCTAGATCTTGGATGTGTTGTTTCCCTTGATGAGTTTCCTTCTCTTCTTCTTCTTTATATCAAATTTCTGAGCCTAATTTTCTCCTTTGGCACAATGGAGACGATGATATTGCCCCACCCTGCTTCAAATACTTGTTTTTTGGAAAGTGGCTCTTAAGTTGTAAAGTCCTTACAGGAATTTGAGTTATTATGGTCATTAAAAAAAGGCAAATTGGGTGAGTGGGCTTCGTTAAGGAAAGGGGAGGGACTTAAGCTGTTTCTCCTGGCTTGGAATGAGCTACGGGTTAGGTGCTTACCCTGCTCTGGCCAGTCCTAGTCTTGACAGCTGTGTGAAGAATAAGACTCAATTTTGTGGTTTATCACTTGGGTTTTGTTTTGTTTTATTTTATTTTGTTTGTTTTTAACCCTTTCTTCATGTGTGGACATTTATCAATCATAGATAAGAGACTGAACTGACAAAGGTTAGGTGAGAGCCATTGGAGCCGTCTGCTATCCCTGAAATGTTTGTGTGTGTGTGAGAGGGATGGCTTGTTCGATTTTTGCTGCTTATTTTTCATCTGGGAGACTTGAATGAATAGCAATGGAAGCAAATTTGTTGATAATTATTCCTTCTTTCACTTTCAGTTTAAGCCCCATTGCATGCATCCAGAAAAACATGTATTTTTCCTAGTCTGACATTTGCTTGCTGTGAGGTGGCATTTTGTATAACCTGGGACATCAGTGCTGGAAGAAATCACATCAGTTGGAATATTAGAGTTTGTACAATATTCTGTGCAGGTAGCATGAATCATGTGGTTAGAGCACTGGACTTGGAGTTAGGAAGACCCAAGTTCAAATCTCGCCTCAGAAACTAGCTGTGTGACCCTGGGTAAGTCACCTAATTCCTCTTATCCTCAGTTTACCTATCTGTGAAATGAAGGTGTAGAACTTGATGCTGTTTGACTTCCTTTATGGTTCTAAACCTTGAAAGAATTGGAAGGATGAAACACAGAATGTTAGGACCAAAAGGGGCCTCAGAACATATAAGAACATGCAATGACACAGTTGGAAGAAGGAACCTTGGAACATAGATGGTAGAACACATAGAGACATTAGAGCTAGACAGGACATACCTTTTAGCAAATGAGGAAACTGAGGCCCAGAAGTAGAAATGGTCTAAGATCACGGCTAGTGGTCTTGGTTGGTTCTTATTCATCACATTTCTAGATCACTTTTAAAATGAGTTGATAGTTTTGACTATGTGGAGAATTTAGGTACTAACCATTCAGTGGAGAAGCCATTTAGAATCATAGAATGACGGAGCCTTAAAAATCACTTGTTTTAACCCCTTCATTACATAGATTAGGAAATTAGTTTCTTGAGTTGCAAAGAGAACTAAATTTGTAGTCATGAGTCCTGGGTTTATATTCTGGCATTACTTGGGTACTACTTGGGTAACCTTGAGTCAATCCCTTCTCCTCTTTGGGTTTCACTTTTTTCCTATTTAAAAATAGGAGGATTACTTCCCCTCCCCTAAAAGCTGTTACTAATATTTTTGTGTGGGTAGATCCTTTTCCTTTTTCTTCAATCTCTTTGAGGTATAGGCCTAACAGTGGTATCTCTGAGTCACAAAGTATACTGGAAACTAAGTAGGGACATCAATTGGGGAGCAGCTGAATGACTTATAGTAAATACTTTTATTCAAATAGCATATTATTGTGTCATAAGAAATGTTAAAAGACATGGTTTCAGAGAAACTTATATGAACTGATGCAGTTAAGTAAGAAAGACCAGGAGGACAATTTATACGACAACAATGTTATAAAAATAAACATTTCTGAGATTAGGAATTCAGATCAACACAATCATTGTCTATCATGATTCCAGGGGAACAATGATGATAGAGAGGAGATGGTTCAATATGCAGATAGAGACATACATTTTTGGACATGGCCAATGTGGGAATTTGTTTTGGGTGACTATGCATATTTTTTCTTACTAAAGTTTTTCTTTTTTCTTTCTTTCTTTCTTTTTTCCTTCCTTCCTTCCTTCCTTTTTATAATTTTTTAAATAGGGGAGGGAGAAAATAAATGCTTATTAAATAAAATAACTTTTAAAATGAGTGGATTAGCATAGTTAACTTTTTTGATCCCTTACTTCCTTGGTTCGGGTCAGAGCCCCAACTAAAATCTGTTTCTCCTTCATGTGACACATATTTAGAAGGCTCTCACTAATGTGATCTGGATGTTGGTATCAGGACAATGTCTAGATAAAACACAGGGCATTTGCTATGGTTGTTGAGTTGAGGAAGGTGTATTTTGGTCCATGTTTTTTTCAGCTTTCTTGCTTCATCCCAGGTCAGGACTCATAATTTTAGTTTCTTATCCTAAGTATGTTTTTTAAAAAATTTTATTTTTACTAATTAGCGTTGTGTTTTAACTATCCAGAAAGGAGACATTTCAAAATCTCTCTTGGTCATTGCTGACACCAAGGTACCTTTTGTCTCTTCTCTGGGAGAGATGGAAGCATGGGAATCCTAGGCCTAATGCAGAAACCCAGAGCAATATTCCCCTAATTCCCTTTCTCTCTACCCTGTGGAAATCTGTGGCCTAGAACCAAAGATTATTAACAACTGGGAAAGACATCACAGTTTCATATTTCAGGCATAAAAGCCAAAACAGTATATGGCAAATTGAAATTCAAGATAAATGCATCTCCAATTCCACTCTATTTTACCTATAATGAGATGCATACTTACCAGGAAATTATTTATATTGAGAGCAGATGAGATAAGAAACCAGAAAGAATTACCTCGATCAATGAGCAAATATCAGTCTTCATGCATTTACTAAGATGGCTAGAGGGATAGAAAGCTAGCCAGCTAGATGGATACATGTAGATAGACAGATAGAACATTTATTAAGCTCTTATGATGTTCCAGGCACTATGCCAAGCAGAGGACTTACAAACACAATCAAGCAAAACAGTGAGGAGACAGGAGGTGGGTGATAGAAGGGGCATGAGGTTGAGAATCAGGAAAGCTGTGGTTGCTGACTAGCTATGTCGATTGCACCCAATTGCTTCTTTCCTCTGGAACCCAGTTTCCTCAAACGAAGGGATTAGATTAGGTCAAATGAGATAATATATGGGAAGTGCTTATGGGAAGTGCTTTATAAGTTTTCAAGTGCTATAAATGAGCTATTATTTTTGTTATTGCTATTAATCTATTAATTACTTTAATATTATTATTTTGAAATGACATCTTGTTTATCTTTTCACTCTGGCATTCTATGTTCTAAGTCTGATGGATATCCTTTCTTTTTTTTATTATTTTATTTGTTTTTATTGTTCTACAATCACTTCCATATAACTCAGCTTTTTTCCCCCTCCTTCCCCCCATTCCTTTCTCCCTCTCCCCTCCCTCCCTGAGTCGGCCTACAGAGTTATATAGGTTCTACACATACATGCTTATTCAATACATTTTTACCTTAGTCATGTTGCATAGAAGAATTAAAATGAATGGGAGAAATAATAAAAGAAACCAAAATGTAATACAAAAAAAATTATCTGCTACATTCTGTGATCAAATTCCATAGTTCTTTCTTCAGATGTGGAAGGCATTTTGCCTTAAGAGACCATTGGAAATTTTTTAAGTACTTGCATTGCGATGACGTTCTAAGTCTACCAGAAAAAATCCTCACACACTGTGGTTTTTGCTGTGTTCAAAGTTCTCTTGGTTCTGCTCCTTTCACTCAGCATCAGTTCATATAAGTTTTCTAGGCCTCTCTTAAGTCTTCTGTTCATCATTTCTTACAGTATTCCATTCCATTCAAATACCACAATTTTTTCAGCCATTCCCCAATTGATGGACATCCCCTTGATTTCCAGTTTTTGGCCAACACAAAGAGTGCTGCTATAAATATCTTTGTACGTGTGCGACCCTTTCCCTTTATTATGATCTCTTGGGGATACAGGCCTAGAAGTGGTATTTCTGGGTCAAAGGGTATGTACATTTTTGTAGCCCTTTGGGCATAGTACCAAATTTCTCTCCAGAATGCCTGAATCAGCTCACAGCTCCACCAACAATGAATTAGTGTTCCAACTCTTCCACATTTTCTCCAACATCATCATCTTGTTTTGTCATGTTAGCCAATGTGATAGGTGTGATGTGGTATCTCAAAGTTGTTTTGATTTGAATCTCTCTAATCAATAGTGATTTAGAGCATTTTTTCATATGACCATAGATAGCTTTGATTTCTTCCTATGAAAACTGCCTTTTCATATCCTTTGACCATTTATCAATTGGGGAATGACTTGTATTCTTGTACATTTGACTCAGTTCTCTATATATTTTAGAGATGAGGCCTTTATCACAGACACTAGTTGCAAAAATTCTTTCCCAGTGTTCTGCTTCCCTCCTAATCTTGGTTGCATTGGGTTTGTTTGTGCAAAAACTTTTCAATTTAATATAATCAATATTATCCATTTTGCATTTCATAATGTTTCCTACCTCTTTTTTAGTCAAAAATTCTTCCTGTCTCCATAAATCTGATAAATACATCATTCCTTGCTCCACTTACTTGTTTATAGTATCATTCTTTATACCTAGATCATGTACCCATTTGGACTTTATTCTTGTGTACAGTGTCAAGCATTGGTCTATGCCTGGTTTCTGCCATACTGTTATCCAGTTTTCCCAGCAATTTTTGTCGAGCTCTGAGTTCTTATCCCAGAAGCTGGGGTCCGTGGGTTTATCAAACAGTAGATTGCTATATCCATTGACTGCTGTGTCTTGGGTACCTAATCTATTCCACTTGTCTACCCTTCTGTTTTTTAGCTGGTACTAAGTGGTTTTGATAATTACTGCTTTATAATTCAATCTGAGATCTGGTAGAGCTAGGCCACCTTCCCTAACTTTTCTTTTCATTTGTTCCCTTGATATTCTGAAACTTTTGTTGTTTCAGATGAATTTTGATAATTTTTTCTAGCTCTACAAAATAATTATCTGATAATTTGATTGGTATGGCACTGAATAAGTAAATTAATTTAGATAGAATTGTCATTTTTATTATATTGGCTTGGCCCACCCATGAGCAAATGATGTTTTTTCCACTTACTTAGATCTGACATTATTTGTGTGAAAAGTGTTTTGTAATTGTGTTCATATAGTCCCTGGGTTTGTTTTGACAGGTAGACTCCCAAA
This sequence comes from Potorous gilbertii, assembly GCA_028658325.1. Lineage (NCBI taxonomy): Eukaryota > Metazoa > Chordata > Mammalia > Diprotodontia > Potoroidae > Potorous > Potorous gilbertii. Next base: position 12,790 of record JAQQSK010005926.1, read on the forward strand.
TATTTTACAGTGTCTACCATAGCTTTAAAAGGGATTTTTCTTTCTATCTCTTGCTGTTGGACTTTGTTGGTAATATATGGAAATGCAGAAGATTTGTATGGGTTTATTTTGTAACCCACAACTTTGCCAAAGTTGTTTATTATTTCAAGTAGTTTTTTACTTGATTCTCTGGGATACTCTAAGTATATCATCATATCATCTGAAAAGAGTGATAACTTAGTTTCTTATGTGTCTATTCTAGTTCCTTCAATTTCTTTTTCTTCTCTTATTGCTATAACTAACATTTTTAGTGCCATATTGAATAATAGTGGTGATAATGGACATCCTTGTTTCACCCCTGATCTTATTGGACATGCATCTAGCTTATCCCCATTGCATATAACTTGTTGAAGGTTTTAGGTAGATACTGCTTATTATTTTATAGGAAGTTCCATTTATTCCTATGTTCTCCCATGTTTTCAATAGGAATGGGTGTTGTATTTTGTCAAAAGCTTTTTCTGCATCTGTTGAGATAATCATGTGGTTTCTGTTGGTTTTGTTATTGATATGCTCAATAACGTTAATAGTTTTCCTAATATTGAACCAGTTCTACATTCCTGGTATAAATCCTACCTGATCACAATGTATTATTTTCATCATGAGTTGTATTCTTTTTGCCAAAATCGTATTTAAAATTTTTGTGTCTGTATTCATTAGAGAAATTGGTCTATAATTTTCATTCCCTGTTTTGATTTTCCTGGTTTAGGTGTCAAAACCATATTTGTATCATAAAAAGAATTTGGGAGAACTCCTTCTTTCCCAGTTTTCCCAAATAGTCTATATAGTATTGAAATTAACTGTTCTTTAAAAGTTGATAGAATTCATTTGTGAATCCATCCAGTCCTGGAGATTTTGTCCTAGGGAGTTCATTGATGACTTGTTCAATTTCTTTTTCTGAGATGGGTTATGTAGGTATTCAATTTTCTCTTCTGTTAGTCTAGGCAATTTGTATGTTTTAAAATAATCATCTGTCTCATTAAGATTGTTGAATTTATGGGCATACAGATGGGCAAAGTAATTTCTTATTATTGTTTTAATTTCCTACTCATTGGAGGTGAGTTCATCTTTTCATTTTTGATATTGGTAATTTGGTTTTATTCTTTCTTTTTTTGACCAAATTGACCAAAGGTTTATGAATTTATTATTTCTTTCATAAAACCAACTCTTAGTTTTATTTACTAGTTCAATAGTTTTCTTTATTTCAATTTTATTAATCTCTCCTTTGGTTTCAGTATTTCTCATTTTGTATTTACTTGGGAATTTTCAATTTGTTCTTTTTCAAGCTTTTTCAGTAGCATGCCCAGTTTATTTATCTCTTCTTTCTCTATTTTATTCATGTAGGCACTCAAAGATATAAAACTTCTCCTAAGAACTGCTTTTGTGGTATCCCATAAAATTGGGTAGGTTGTCTTATTATTGCCATTTTCTTGAATGAAGTTGTTGATTGTTTCTATAATTTGTTGTTTAGGCCACTCATTCTTTAGGATCGGATATCCTTTCTATGCCCTAACCATTTATGACACAATGTCCTTTTCAGCTCTCAGATTCCATATTCTGAAGTCCCTTTTACCAGGTGCTAAGATGGACTTACGCATCTAGGTGGCACAGTGTGTAGTGTACTGGGCTTGGAATTAGGAAGACCTGAGTTCAAATTTGGCATCTGAAATTTACTGTGTGTCCCAGGGCAAGTCAATCAATCTCAGTTTCCTCAGCTATAAAATGGGAATTTCCAAGGTGGTTATGGGAATCAAATGAGGTAATATTTGTAAAATGTTTAGCATTGTAAAAACATGATGATGATGATGATGATGGTGGTGATGATGATGATGATGGTGATGATGATGGTGATG
>JAQQSK010005927.1:0-14677 GCA_028658325.1 Potorous gilbertii
GCTGGTCATTACATTGTTCGGAGTTCATAAGTCTTCACTTATCCTGGTTCTGTGCATCCTCTCTTCTGTACTTTCAAGGTTGACTTCCAAAAGATGCCTTTTTTGTTTAAGATACTCAGGCGATACATCCAACCACTTGCCCTTCTGTGGGTTCCATAGAGAAATACAGAAACTGTTACTTGGGGACATAAATTAGACTGTTCAGGTCCCTTTGTTTCATGTTGCTCATTTATCAATTAACTAATTAATTAATTCAGTAATTATTTAAGTAAACATCTGCTTGGGGCAGGAACTGTGCTAATAACCACAAATACAGGACTCAAAGAAAACACTCTCTACCTTCCTCCAGCTTATTCAGTGGAAAAGAAACTTGTCAAGGGAACTTCGTGGTGGGAAAACTTTTCAAAGCACACAAACACAGCCATGAAAAGCAGACCAGGAGTATCCCAGGTAGCTCATGGCAGACTGATTTTGGCTGACCTCATGCTGGAGCCAATGGGGTGACATGTTCCCTGCCTCTTCTAAAATCAACAGTTTTCTAGGCTAAGGAGTAGGAGCCCCTGTCAACTGGAATCTCTCCTGTGTTCTCAACAGTGGTAGAATTTGTGGCATAGTTAGTGATCTCTGTGTCTATTTAATGGCAAGTGTGGTGCCATTTTTTCTCCTTTCTGTCCTGCATACCTAAAAGAGTACTTTTCACATAGCAAGTATTTATTAAATGTTAGTTGTTAAGTAGCTAGTACATGGCAGAGCTGAGCTTTGATATCAAATGCTGGCTCCACCTTGCATGCGCAAGGTCAGCTCTCCTTCCATTTCCCTATGCTTCTTTCATCAGGTTACTTTTCTTCCTAATTAAAAAAAAAAAGAAAGGAAAATGACTGGCTCCTCTCCACATGTTTGTATGTTCTTTTAAAAAAAACACAATTCATTTTATTTGTACTGAGGACAGTCATCAGAATTAGCAAGGTTTCAGTTTTGAGTTGGCTGCTTTTCTTTCCATTTCTGTGACTATGCTGATGTTGTGTATTGTCTGCATCTCATCCTTTCACTTGCATCTGTTCATTCATTTCTTCCCAGGCTTCTCTGTATTTGTCATATTTATCTCTTCTAAGAGATTCTGTACCACTGCTGGTTGAGTGATTCTCCAATCATTGGCCATCTCTTTTCTTTCCAGGACTTGGCTGCTGCCTCAAGAGCCCCTACAAATAGGGTGGTGTTTGTGGAGGTCTTTTTGGGGTCTGTGCCTCCCAATGAAACCTCTGGGTCAAAGGGTAATGGTATGGTTCTTTCAGGAAATGCCATCCCTTAAAAAGGGTCTACATAATAAACGCCTCAGAAGGGACAGGTGTGATGTCACTCATGATGTGACCTAAAGACGTTATCAAGGACACAGAGGTGAGAAAAGGAGATGAGTCACTTTGGAGTCAGAAAACCTGTTTTGACTCCCTCCTGGCTATGCATAGCTTCAGTGACCTTGACATTCAAGGCCTCAATTTCTTAATTTATAAAATGATGGCCACCAAGTTCCTTTCTAGTTCTTAATCTACAAGCATATCCTACACAGGAAGAGCAATCATAACATTTTGGCACAATATGTAGTATATATTCTGTAACTGACATGAGAAGGTAATAGTTCTTGTTGTTTAATAAGAATGACTAACATTTATGCATCACTTTAAGATATGAAATATTTTACACAGACTATTTCATCTGACCTTCACAGTAATCCTCTGGGGGAGGGGCATAATTACTCCCATTTTACAGATGAGGAAGCTGACGCTAAGCAAGGGTAAGTTACTTGAATGCGGTCATGGAGCTCAGAAGGGCCTGTGGCAGAATCCAAATCCAGGACTTCCTGGCTCCATGTCCAGCACTTTATCCACTATACCAAGATAGATCATTGGTCTACCCATGATATTAAAAAAAATAGGAAGGAAGATCTGTATGATGTTGGGTGAATGTTTTACTGAGTAAATCTTTCTGAAGAAGTCACTGAGAGCCAAGCACTATACTGGATTAGCAATACAAAGAGCGCAGTCCTCAAGGAACTTGCCATCTCCCAGTGAAATGAGGCATTTACACAGATTATATACAAGGATAGAAAATCATCTAGTGTCTAGTGGAGGCTAAAGAGAGAGGTATGAAGGCAGAGGAACCACTTCTAACTTGGGATGGAGGAAAGAAATCAGGAAGAAATGGAGGGAGAGAGGGAGGAGGGAGGAGGAGAAGAAAGAGAGGAGGAGGAGGAGGAGGCGGAAGGAGCAGGAGGAGGATCTGGCCTGCAGTTACAGCCCTGTCACCATCATGACTTTGAACAAGTCACTTATCTTTTTGTGATTTAGTTTCCTCATCTTTAAAATGAGGTGGTAAGGCAGGTGACTTCAGGTCATTTGCAGCTCTAATTCCTGCCCCTCCCAGCAAGTTGCCCCTGAACTGACTCTAAGAGGAAAGTCAGGGTTCCAATCCTGCCACTGCCACTTAACAGCTCCTCTGTAAAATGGCAGGAGCAGCATTTGTCCAACCTCTTACACAGTTTTATTTTGTTTTTTTGGTGGGAGAGGGAAGCCCTTAACAAGCTTTGAAGTGTTCCAAAAAGGAGAGTTGGCATTGCTATTGAAGGAGGAGAAGGACGTCAGCCAGCAGAAGGAATCTGCTGCAGACAGGGCATGTGGACATACACACATGCATAAGTTTCCATACTTGTACATGTGTGTGCATGCATGGTCTAGGAAGGCCTTGGCCAAAGGGCCCAAATGAGTTCAGGAATTGATATTTCCACCAGGGTCATCCTTTGTTCCTTTGTTAAAGATGAGCCTGATATCATTTGCCCATTGCTGGTTCTCAGGGATAAGGTTCTAACAGGGTGTAGTTAATGTTCAGTGGCCCACTGCCCTTCTTTCCACCTCATGGGACATTGCTAGTGATTATGTTGTATTTAGTGTGCATCTGTTTTATCTTTACCTATATGTTTGCCTTCAGGTGGAGTGTATGCCCCTTGAGGGTAAGGCCTGTTTCACTTAAGTCTTTGTATTCTACAGCACCAACACAGCACTTAGCACACAGAAGGACCTTATTAAACACTGGTTGCCTGACAAGTTGATTGATTTGAAGGGTTAGAGGAGATAACCTCTAAAGTCTCTTCTAGCTCCAATCAGTCAACATTAAGTACCTACTGTGTGCCAGGGGCTGTGAATCTGTGATTCTTAGACACCCAGTAGAAGACCCATATTTCTTCTTTATGATCTCTCTGTTTCTCACTCAGAGGGACCAACCCTTCCCCATGGAGATTCTCCACCAGAATGTCTGAGAGCTCTCTTGGAAAGGTTGAGAAGTATGGCTGACATACCAAAGATCCAACTATCTGAGCTTGGCCCTTGGTTTCTGCTAAGGGAACATGTTGGATGGAGTCATTTGGGAGTTTTGAAACAGCTCCAAGCATCTTTGCTTTGATGAGATCTAGTTGTCCTTTAGAAGACTGGTAGAAAACAGAGATGTAAATGACACAGGATGGAAATGTGTTTGCAGCTTTGACCTCTCTTTGGTGATCCTGCTGAGGGCCAGGGCAGTTGGGAAAGCTGGGCTTGTTGGGCCAAGGTGTATCCAGGCACGTTGTCCTACAGCAGTCACCCAGGAAGGTAAGGGAGGTGTATTTGGGTTTGGACTAAAGCACCAGAGCCTGAGGACCAGTGGGGGGGTGAGGGTGAAGGTTTAAAATTGGATGGATTGATGATAATAGCTTTGAAAAAACCCTTTTCTCCCAGCAGTTATAGGAGGCGCGGCACGGCAGAGTGATTGGCTCCATCTTACAGATGGCAGGATTTTGCCCCTTTACTCTCAAAGAGCTTGGACACTTCCTGCCCAGCACTTTGGGTCCAGCCATTTAGAATTTATCCCATGTTGCCTATTAGATTTCTGTCATGATATCTTCCAATCTGTGGGTGATTACTGTCTAGTTGAATCATTCAACTGATGCTTTTATGTCCTAGCCAGTTCCATTGGGTTACATGAAAGAAAACAAGCTACTTTTAAACAAGCCATAAGATTTTATAACTGACCCTGGAGTCTGTGGAGTTCTGGAATTGTTTCTTTTAACTGGAAATGTTGAGATGCCAAAACAGCTTCCAGTTCAAAATCTCTGCCTTATGTTTATTTGTTGTTTGAAACTCTCCATATTTTGGATTTAGAGGCCAGGCCCTCTCCTTGAGTTGGCCCTTCCTGCCTTGAGGAGGGGATGGGGAGGGTGTCTGGGGAGGCGTGTCTGAGATGCCACTTCAGGAATTCCGTGGCTGAGCATCTCTTGAGTCTCTTGGCAGGAGAGCAGATTGGAGTCTTCCAGAAGGAGGGTTGTTTACTTGTGTATTAAGTGAAATGTTATTCATCTGTTCCTGATTTTATTTATACTTCAATAATTAAAATCTCATTTTGTAAGAGCTAATTCAATGCCCACAAAAACCTTTGAGTTTTTTTTCTTTTTTCTAAATGTGTCAGCCCTTCCTTCACCCCTTGAAGTTTAAGGGTTAGAATCCAGCAGGCGCCTGAGCCAAGCAAATCCTGTTTTCACACAGCCCTATCTTGAGTAAGCATCAGTTGGCTGCTTGGTACAGATATGCAGAAAGCTCAGGTCCTCTGGACTTGGTCTTTGCAGGATCCAGTGATACATATGATGTGGGTCAGCATGGGACCCACGAGCTGACAGCAGCCAAGGGGCCCGTGAAGGGCCATGGCTTCTTACCTTGGGTTGCATCTCAAAGCAGTTACATATCTACAACAGCATGGCAGCCTGAGTGTGGAATGCTGGAAGATTACTCCTCAGACACTTAGAAGATTGCACACCTGGGCACATCATTTAAACTTTCTCAGCCTCTGTTCCTTTAGCGGTCCAAGGGGAATAATACCAGTACCTCCTCTGGCAGGGCTTCTGCAACAATGTAGATGAAGTATTTTGTAGCCTTACAATAAATATTTATTATGTACCAGGCCCTAGGGAACTCAGAGAAAAGTATCACAGGTCTGCCCTCAAGGGGCTTCCATCCATCAGCTTACATGCACAGGGAGGCAGGGGAATTTGGAGAGATGAAAATGCAGGTACCAGAACAGTGTTCAAGTCCCAGTTTCCCCTCTTTAGACAAGTTACTTCCCCTCTCATCTCTAGGGAATTGGTCATTGTAGCCATGACCAATTGATTTCCCCCTCAGCTGGGTTGAAGAAGTCATAGATAAAATCCTCACACAAGGGTCAAGTAACAGAGATCCCTAGGAATATTAATACAGTGTTAAGCTAAGTGCAAAGGTTCCACTTTACCCTGTTATCTCTTCATGAAGTGTGGAGTTTTCCCTGATGGCAATGGAGCCTGGTTTATCTTTGGCCTTTGGCCAAAGGTGGCCTTTTGAAAGTGAGCTTATAAATTCTGAACACAGTCAAAGCAGCAGAGTTTTGTGAAAGAGGACTGATGCCTGACAGTCTAAAGGGGAGTTAGCTGTGGAGAAAGATACTAGACATTAAGAAGGGATTATGACTGGACCTTTTCCTTTGTTTCTATGTTCAGAGGTAGAGTGACTCAGCTGGATTCCCTAGGTCTCTGTCTCTCCACAGCTCAATTACTGGGTTAATTCTTTCTTAAATGTAGGTTGATTCTTTTTTTTTGTTTCCAGGGCTCACTTTCCTCAGGGCTGCCTCTGACACCATGCGTGGGGATCCCAAGGATCAGGGTTCAAATGAGGTCTCTCATGAGAAGTAAAGAAGGCTCAGGAGCCTAAAGCATTTCTAGTCCAAGACTAGGCATTTGAGTTTGTTCTCATGGACAAGTTTATACAATTACTCCTGAAAAAATCCACTTTCTTCCTCCTACAGAGTATAGAGTTAATGGCACAAAGGGAACCTGCTCTGAAGGGATGTACACAGAGGGTCACTTGACAAAGAGAATAATTATTCCAAGTTTTGATGTTTCTCCAGCCCTGATTCTCTGGTACATCAGCAGGCCCGACAGCCTTTCCGTAATAGCTTGACAGCCCCTCCCTTTTGTTCAGTTCCCAGACAACAAGATGTAACAAAAAAATTCACATGATGCAGAATTGAATTAGAACATGTATCTTTTTAAGTTAATGTCCCCCGACCTGTGCATGTGCATGTGTTTGTGAATTGGTGAGTGTGTGTGACAGAATGAGAGAGAGAGAAAGAGAGAGAGAAAGAAAGAGTGTGTTACCACAGAACTTCCAAAAAAGAATGAAACTCTTTGGTCCTATGGTGGTAAGAATTTATTATCATAATGTTCAATAATAATCCCGACAACAAAAATAATAATTTTTTAAAGAGCAGATAGTTGAGGAAATCCTGTTTTGATGAAGACCCAGAGGGTGCAGCTTTCTCACTGGGACAAGGCTGTCCTGGGCAGTCATGAGGAGCTGAGAACTCCAGTATTCATGGCTATGGTTGATGACCCATCACTTCCTATCTCCTGATTGTCATCATATTAATGTTCCTGCCTTGCTTTTGGTCCCATGTCTGAGTGTTGGGTTATACAGCCTCATCTCTTCCTCTTCTCATTTGCATTGTCTGTAGTCAAGGAGAACATTTGTTCTCCAGAAATTGCCTAAGCTCTCTGCTGGCATTTAAGTTATCCATAGTCTTCAGACAAGGATGTCAATGTTCAATCAGAACAAATAAACAATTCAAAGGAAAAACAATTGTTAAGCCTTTCCTCTTTTAATTTTCTAGAAAAAACTTGAATTGTTTTTTTAAAAATATATTTCTGTTTCAGTAAATGCTTCTTAATTACATGTAAAATAATTTTAAACAATTATTTAAAATATTTTTGAGTTATAAATTCTTGTCCTCCCTCTTGCCCCTCCTCTCTCCTTGAGAAGACAAGTACTTTGATGTCAGTTATACATGTGAAGTCTTGCAAAACATATTTCCATATTAGGCATGTTGCAAAAGAAAATACAAGAAAAAAAACACAATATAAATAAAGTTTTAAAGTTCACTTTAATCTCCATCCAGAGTTCATCAGTTCTCTCTGAAGGTGGATGATATATATTTCATTGCGGGTCCTTTGAAATTATCTTGGATCATTGTCTCTAAGTCTTTCCTAGTTGACCATACTTTTAATATCACTTTTACTATGTATGATGTTTTCCTTATTCTACTCACTTCACTCTGCATGAGTTCATGTGATTCTTCCTAACCTTTTCTTTTTTATTATTCTCTTGAGTCTTGTATTTGAAAGTCATATTTTCTATTCAGCCTCAGTATTTTCATCAAGAATGCTTTAAAGTCCTCTATTTCATTAAATGTCTATTTTTGCACCTGATAGATGATACTCAGTTTTGCTGGGTAGGGTATTTTTGGTTACAGTCTCAACTTTTTTACCTTTTAGAATATCATATTCCAAGTCCTCATCTATTTTAATGTGGTGCCTGCTAAATCTTGTATGATCATAAATGTGACTCCATGGTATTTAAATGGTTTCTTTCTTGCTTCTTGAAGTATTTTTTTTTTGACCTGGGGACTCAGGAATTTAGCTATAATATTCCTGGGAGTTTTCATTTTGGGATCTCTTTCAGCTGGTGATCAGTAGATTCTTTCAATTTCTACTTTACCTTCTGATTCTAGTATAGCAGGACAGTTTACATTGATAATGTCTTGAATTATGGTACTCAGACTCTTTTATCTTGGCTCTCAGGTAATTCAATAATTCTTAAATTATCTTTCCTCAATCTATTTTCCATGTCAGTTGTTTTTCCAGTGAGATTGTTCACATTTTCTTCTATTTTTCCATTCCTTTGATTTTGTTTTATTGTTTCTTGAAGTCTCATAGAATCATTAACTTCTACTTGCTCAATTCTTATTTAATATAAGGAATTATTTTCTTCACTGAGCTTTTATAATTCTTTTTCCATTTGGCCAATTCTGGTTTTTAAGGAGTTATTTTCATCAGTGAATTTTTGTGCCTCTTTTTCCATTTGGTTAATTCTATTTTTAAAGGCATTATGTTAAGTAATTTTCATATTCCTTTTACCAAAGTATTAATTGGTTTTTTCCTAATTTTCTTCCTTTGCTTTAACTTCTTTAGCTAATTTTTCTTCTACAATTCTTATTTAATTTTTGAAAAAATTTTTTAGCTCTTCCAGGAATTCTTATAGGACTTGCATCCAATTAACATTTTTTTGAGACTTTGCTTGCAGCTATTTTGACTTCATTTTCTGCTGAGTTTATGTCTTGATCTTCCCTTTCACAATAGTAGCTTTCTATGTCCAGGTTCTTTTTGTTGTTCTTGTTATTTGCTCATTTTGGACTCAGTTCCCCTCATGGAGTTGATGGGGATAAAGTGAGACTTAGTTCAAGTTTTAGACTTTTTTCACACTACTGTTTTCTAAACTAGTTCTGGGAATTTGAAAGATTTTTGTGCTTCTAAGGTGGTGTGATCTGGAGAGAAGTATGGTCACTACTCTCTTGGTTTGTACTCTGATAACTTATTTAAAATATCCAGGAAACTAAAGAATTATACTTGAGGATAAAAAAATGGAGTACTTTGTAGGTGCTCCATGGGCTCACAGGAGATTCTTTATGTGCTGCCTCTTGTATTTCTATTTAAATTCATTTTCACTTTGTTATGATGCTGGATCAAAAATTCAATATTACAATATACCAATACCTGACACTGTATACCAGAATAAAATTCAAATGTGTACATGATCTAGGTATAAAAGCTTATACTATAAATCAACTAGGGGAGCAAGGAATAATTTATTTGTCAGATTTATGGAGAATGGAGGAGTTTATGACCAAGCAAGAGGTAGAGAACATTATGAAATGCAAAACGGATAACTTTAATTACTTTAAACTGAAAAGTTTTTGCACAAAGCCAATACAACCAAGATTAGGAGGGAAGCAGAAAACTGGGAAAGAATTTTTACAACTAGTGTCTGTGATAAAGGCTTCATTTCTAAAAGATATAGAGAACTGAGTCAAATTTACAAGAATACATGTCATTACCCAACTGATAAATGGTCAAAGGATATGAACAGGCAGTTTTCAGAGGAAGAAATTAATGCTATCTATAGTCATATGAAAAAAATTGCTCTAAACCACTATTTATTAGAAAGATACAAATGAAAATAACTCTGAGGTACCACATCACACCTATCAGATTGGCTAACGTGACAAAACAGGAAAATGATACACATTGGAGAAGATATGGGAGTGTTGGAACACTAATTCATTTTTGGTGGAGCTGTGAGCTGATCCAACCATCCTGGAGAGCAATTTGGAACTATACCCAAAAGGCTATCAAAGTGGGCATACCCTTTGACCTAGCAATATCACTTCTGGAGCTGTATGCCAAACAGATCATAAAGACAGGAAAAGGACCCACGTGTACAAAAATATATATAGCAGCTCTTTTTTTAAATACAATATAAATTTATTTATTTAACTTTTTACATTCATTTTCACAAAATTTTGGGTTCCAAATTTTCTCCCCATATAGCAGCTCTTTTTGTGGTGACCAAGAACTGGAAATTGAGTGGATACCTATCAGTTGGGGTATGGTTGAACAAGTTATGGTATATGAATGTAATGGAATACTATTGTGCTATAAGAAATAATGAACAGGTGGACTTCAGAAACACCTGAAAAGACTTATATGAACTGATGCTGAGTGAAGTGAGCAGATCCAGGAGAAAACTATGCACAGTAACAGCCACAGTACATGACATGAAGACTGTTTTTTGATAGACTTAGCCCTTCACAGCAATACAAAGACCTAAAATATTTCCAAAGGACTCATGATGCAAAATGTCATCCACATTCAAAGAAATAACTATTAAATGGAACGCAGAATGAAGCAAATTATTTTCTCTTTTGTTATGTTTTGTTTTTCTCATGGTTTCTCCCATTCATTTTAATTCTTCTATCCAACATGACTAATGTGAAAATGTGTTTAATAGGAATGTGTTTATATGTGTAGAACCCATATAAGATTGCATGCCATCTTGGGGAGGGAAGGAGGAGAGAGGGAGAGAAAATTTGGAAGTTATGGAAGTGATTGTTGAAAACTGAAAACAAATTAATAAATTTGGAAAAAAAATCAGTATTACTTAGACTCATGCCCCATACCTTGATAAAAATGTAGAGGACAGAGAAAGCAAACAAACATCCATCATTTCCCAGGGTAAAACAGATCACCCTTCCCCCAGATCCTGCCAAGCCATTCCCACTGTGACCAACAAATCAATGTATGTTTAGATTTAAATTTTTATTTTCATTTTTGCTTTCATAGCTCCACACTGTATGTTTGTGGTCCTCAGTGAGTTAGCATTCGATGGCTTAGCATAATTGACAAGCCCTCCAACCTCCCTCTGCAATGTATTTATATAAAATATAAACTTAGAGAGAAAATCACTTTTTGGCTTAATAAATATTTGTTTTATTTCAACTACATCTGTTTTGCAGAGGTTGTTTGGACCCCATTAGTGTGCAGTAGGAAACGCTTATGTTTGTGTTTTTCCCAGTGTTTAAATTCAGCTATCAATGGTGGCCCATTCTTTCAGTTAGGTTATATGACATTAATCAACCTAGAAATTGAATTCTTTCATTTTATGTTCACATTATAAAACATATATGGAATATGTTACATCCACAGAGCACCCTTTAGCCACAACAGTGATTATATTTCTATTATCTCACTTGGTCCTTACCATTCTTACAGAAAGTAGGCTGAACAGGTCTTTATTATCTCACTTTTATGGACAGGTTCAGTGAGACTCATTGATTCAGTCTCATGTGATAGTGATATCACTCCCTATTCCACATCTCTATAGACCTTGTCAGATGAACATATTTTCTAGATTATGTATAATATGTTTATATGTGTTGTGTATGTCTATATACATAAATGTGTGTGCACACACATATATATGTTTACATATACACATAAACATACACAGAATAGTATCTGTCTCTGTCTCCCAGGGTTTTTGTAAGGAAAATTTGAAATATGTGTAAGCTGTTTTGTATCCTTAAAATGCTTTCTAGATGTTAACTATCACTATATATGGGACATATGTTCCAGCTGTGACCCTGACCAAGTCATCTAACTTCCCTAAGCTTTACTTTCCTCATTTGTAAAATGGGAGGATTAGACCAAATGACCTGAAAGCTCATTTCTAACTCTTTATCTATGATCCTATAACAAAATGAGTATTAAAAATATCCACACTAAGAATCACACCACTTTAAGACCATCTGCTAACATTAATTTACCTGTTTAACTGTTGGCATTCATAATGTGCATTTTTCTGTCCAAAGATCAACGAGTTGAGACATACTACTCACTTTCTTAACGAAGGGGAAAAACACACACATAATAATGGGTCTAAATCAAATGAGGCGTTTAAGAGCTGCATTTGCTTGGATGATGGCTCTCACAGCTTTCAGGAAATAACCATAAACATAATTTCCATTCCTCAGGTAGACCTTGGCATGAAGGCGCTTCATTCAGTTCCTTTGTAAATGGAGTTTCCCTCCTTATTACCCCAAACAAAGACTTGGATACCTGGCACCTGCCATGCTTGTTTAGCCTGCCTGATTGGATGGCTCACAACTGCATGGAATCTGAGTATGCTTCCCTGCTTTTCCCTTGCCCCCATTGTCTCTTCTTCATCATCCCCGACCTCCAGACCTTTGTGCATCCAAATGGCTGGCTGCCCTCTGGTTCCCTGCCTCAGGGTCCCCAGGAAGCTTTTCCTGATGAATCTAAGTCTGGTGCTCCTGATTCCTGACCTTCCTTACTGGTGGTAATTCTTTATTGTGCAGTCTCAACTTGTATGTGTCGCCCTCTTCTGCCAAGAAACACTTATTGTCAGCTGACTGTATGGCATGGCAAATACGAAGATGGCTGAGGCCTTTTGTTTCAAAGAACTTGTCCTCTGTCAAGGGAAGAATTAAATGGAGAATAAAAGGGCAAATGAAAAATCCAGAAAGATGACCACGATGACTTGGAAAACTCATTTGCAGCTGGGAGCCACCTAAGGAAGGTTTCATGGTCAAGGTGGCCCTGGAGTTGGCCCTTAAAGAGGGCCACTATTCCCAAGCTGAAGGCAGAGGCTTTGTGGCTGGAGTAAGCATGTGTGATTCTTGTCCTGGGAGATGGGATGAGTGAGGGCCAGATGAGAACAGGGTGTAGTCACTAGCCATTTAGCTGGACTGTGCCTGGAATTAAGGTAAAAGTTAATGGGCTTGGCAGAGATAGAACAAGACTGCCACCTCCTTGTCCTTGGAGGCCAGACCTCAGTTAATCCAGCCCATGGTCACATCTACTTTCTTGCTGGGGACTTTCTCCTCAGCCAAAACCTTGCCTGACTTTGCTTTCTGTTGGTCCTGATCAAACTTCTAGGCTACTACAACCTCCAGACATTGTTTTCTAATCAGTCACCGTCTCTCCATGTCTATCCTCCCCTTTTTTGTATTGAGCTTACAAATATTTCAGTTTTTTCTTACAATAACCCTGAGAGACAGAGACAGATACTGTTTTTAGTGTGTGCCTATGTACCCATACATACATGTTTGTATATGCATACTTTTATGTGTATATGCATATACACTATACATACATACATATATATATATATATATATATATAAACATATTACACATAATCTAGAAAATATGTTCATCCGCACACACCTTTCTGTCTATGGATATGTTTTAAAGGTCTGTAGAGATGTGGTTTAGAGAGTGATACCACTATCGCACATGACTTTATTAGCAGTTTTCTTGACTTCACAGTTAAATTTGTCCTTTTGCCACTTCCCTTCTAGCTCCCCCTAGTGCTCCTCTGGCAAACAAAACCTGTGGAATCCCACTGCCTTGCACAGTTGTCAGATACTTGGAGACTCCTGTGGCCCCTCTGTGAAGTATCAATAGGTTTCATCTGTTTAAGTCCCTTCAGTTTCAGGAGAGAAAACTGAGGCCAAGAAAGGCTTAAGTGATTTGCCCAAGTTTGCTCACTTAAATCCAGTTCATCCTGATGTCCTTGGTTATCTTTGAGGATGAAGGACAAACAACATTAATCAATAGCTGAGTTGGGGTTCACCCAGCCATGTCCAGTGACTCCAAATCCACCATGACACATTGTCTCATCAAGCCAGGGAAGCAATACTATTGACATGAAAAGTGAAATGACTTGGCAGTCAGTCCTCCCAGAGTTATCACAAACTATAACATAAATAAGTGAGGAATAAGTATTATAGACTCTCTATTGGATTGTAAACTCCATAGGGTAGGGCCTATTCCATTCTACATGTGGTACCGCACCTAGCACCTAGCACAGTGTTCTGTACCCAGCTAGTAATTCTCTAAATGTGTGTTGAATGATTTGTAAATGAGCGAGGGTAGGAGAGAGCAAATGACTCCACAGGAAAGTGAAATCACGGATGGTTAGAGTGGTCAAAGGAGGGAGTCATGAAGAAGGGTGAGCTTGAGCTCAGCCTTGATGGATGAACAGAAATTAAGTGGACACAAAAGGTATTCTGAGGAGGGCGAGTTGTCCAAGTATTGGGACACAAGTGTTATAACAGCTGTGCAAAGTAGACATCACACATATCCTTATTATTTGTCTTTTAGGTGTGGGGAAAGGGGGGCTCAGAGGGAAGGGACTTGATCAAGACCATAGAACTAGCAGGAGTCAGTAATTCTATTGGCAGGACACAATTTGTACATTGTTAAGTCAATATAAGGTAATCTGAAGGACAAATATTGAATAAAATTAACTTCATCCAGCTGATGTCAAAATGTCATTTGGACTTGATTAATATGTAATTCTTTTTTTGTTACTGAAAGTTAAATACACAATAAGAAAAGAAAAAGAAACATAAATATGGAAACATAATCAGGAAGAATCATGTCGTGCACAGCAGAATGTAAGAGAAGATTCAAATATATATAGCAATTAATTTTCATTTCAAGCAAGCTGATCCAATAAGTGTTGTGTGCTGTGTCAAAATCTGTTCACCTTTGGTTTTTGGAGGTTTTCTTTTGTTCTCTGCTGCACACTTTTTATTTTGTTCTGAATACGTAATTCTTAAAATTAAAGAAAGAGAGAGACTGAAGATTTTTATCTTGAATACGGAGGTCACATTGAACCAATGACTCCTAGTAATATTTACAAACACCTCAGTTTCTTTCAGGCAAGGTACATCAAACGTGTGCATTCGTCCATCGTTGCCAAAGAAGACTGTGCCATCAGAGAATTAATGACATGACTTGCACTTGACTTTGAGTGAGGGAGGGCTGTGCAGGTCACCAGCCTCACTTCTCCTCCAGAGCCATCTGGATGCAGTGACCAAATATTCATCAGGATAACTGGAGAGGACCCAAGATAAGGCAGCTGGGGTTAAGTGACTTGCCCAAGATCACACAACTAGTGAGTGTCAAGAGTCTGAGGTGAAATTTGAACTCAGGCCCTCCTGACTATTACACTGGTGCTCTATCCACTGCACCACCTAGCTGCCTCACATCAAACAGAGATGTCAAGGAAAGTATGAGACCAGATTTGAACTCAGGTCTTCCTAATTCCAAGTCCAGCTTTCTATCCACTGCATCCTGAAATCCAAGTTGAGCAGAAAGAACATATTTAAAACAACTAAAACCAGGCAATGTCAGTCTAAATACACATTTT
>JAQQSK010005928.1:0-14677 GCA_028658325.1 Potorous gilbertii
TGTCTTCTCTCATACTTCCTAGTGAGGGAACTAGGCAAATCACCTAACTCCCCTAATCCTCAGTTTCCTCATCTATAAAATGGGGACAATAGTAATTGCCTTCCTTCACAGGGTGGTCATGAAGGTATCGCTTTGGAAACCTAGGTCAATGTGAGCCGTGATTATTGGTGCCAATCCAGGTAGAGAATAAATGGAAAGTTGTTTGGATTTTTTCCCCCTCTGGTGGAAAGAGTCTGAAATATAAGGGGAACAGAGTGAGGTCAATTCTCCTTTGAGAAAAATTTTGATGTTATTTAACCTTGAGGACAGTTAGAATTTTCTTTGATGCACAGTTCTAGAGACTTTAGAAATTCACATCTAATTTTAAGCATCATTGTTTATTATTTTCTTCACAGAATTTAATTATGTTAAGACAGCCTGGGTGTGTGCTGTGTGTTATGTAACCACCCTTTAACACCCTCTTGATGGCTTAAAGGCCTTACCTGAGCTCTGGGCCCAAGGAGGGATTTCAGGTGTCCTGCTGGTTTGTACAATCCACCCCCACCCCACCCCCTGTCTCATTGCTTTTTAGGTTACTTTCTGGCTCATGGACCCCTTGAACATTTTACTTTTAAAGAGGAGAACTATGTCATTTCTTAGTTAATGGAGAGCACTCTTGAGATGGTGGAGTACCAGGGTTCATGAGATCATAGTTCTAGAGCTACCAGGGACCTCAGAAATCATCTAGTTTGATCTCATTTAACAGATGAGGAAACTGAGGCCCAGTGAGGGTGACTTGCTCGAAGCCCACCGATAGTAAGTATCAGAGTCCCAGTTTGAAACCAGGTCCTCTGATTTCAGAGCTAATAATTACTCTTTCCTCTGTTTACATCTTATTTTTAAACAACTCCAGGGGAAGGGATTCCAGCCTTCCCAGTACTTCCACACTTCTTATTTTCCAGAAAGATGTCCAAAACAGACTCATCTTTGCCCATCTTCTAATATCCTTGTTTCTGCTCCTTCTTCCACCATTCTTCCGGGTTCACTCAGAAATCTTCTTGGGTTCTTCCTTCTCCCTTAATCAATAAATAGGCAATTATTAAAGCCAGGCACCATGTGTGCTAGATATTAGGAATATAAAGAAATAAAGTGGTCTCTGTCCTCAAAGAGGAGCATGTAAATTCTATTGGGAGACTTTATGTGCACATAGAGTATTGAAACTATATACCAATTGAAATGTTTAAAGAATGCATTACAGGAAGGGAGGGGAAGAGAACAAGCATTTATTAAGCACCTACTGTATGTCCAGCCCCATGCTAAACATTTTACAAATAACCTCAGTAAATGCAACGATGGAAGAGAGTAGGATGAGACTGTGAAGCAGGTAGAGGTCTAATTTGCCTGAAACAGAAAGTGTGTGAAAGGGAATAACAACTAAAGGGGCCAGCTAGGTAGTACAGTGGTAAGAGTACCCACCCTGGTGTCAGGAGGACAAATTCAGCATTCAAGTTCAGCCTCAAATACTTATTAGTTGTGTGATTCTAGACAAGCCAATGAATCCCTGTTGGCTTCAGTTTCATCATCTGTAAAATGGGGATCATAATAGTATCTACCTCTTAGGATTACTGTGAGGGTCAAATACGACAATTGTGAAGCACTTAGTATGATGCCTGGCATATAGTAAATACTGTAGAAATGTTAGCTGTTATTAGTAAGGGTAGGTTGCAGCTAGACTGCCGAGGGCCTTTGGTAGCAGTGTAAAAAGTTTGCATTTTATTGTATGGTCAATGGGAAGCCAAGGAAGGTGTTTTGAGTGAGCAACTGACATGACCAGACATAGAAGATTATTTTGGGTGTTATATATATTGTGTTCGTCTTTTGCTCTTGAAGAGCACCATGACATCTAGATGATGACATGACTTGCAGTTGACTTTGATGTGAGGGAGGGAGGGCTGTGCAAGGTCACCAACCTTACTTTCTCCTCCTGAGTCATCTGGGTCCAGTGGCCTGATATTTATCAGGATGGTTTGAGATGGCCCAGGATGCAAAGTGAGACCCTGACCCTTCCAGGCTGAGGTCCTAATAGCATTCTCATTTTGAGTGAGATACACCCATTCAATGAAGAGGCTTCTTTAAGTAGTTGCTCAAGGGATGGCCCCTTTAATCAAAAAAGAAAAAAATCAAACTGAAAGAAGACCCTCAGGATTTCTGGGTAAAGGAGGAACAATTACTATTTAGTATTTAAATACACTCTGTGCTAGGTGGAGGGGGACTTGCTGTCCAGTCTATGAGCTCCAGAGTGAATTGAGTTATATATGAGTGAAGGGAGGAAGATAGAGATACAGTGGAGGCAGATCAACAGGTGTAGTCCCTCCCTCCTGACCTCTGCCTTTAGAATCTCTGGTCTCCTTCAAAGCTTAGCTCAAGGCAACCCCCACCCCCACCCCTCCACAGGAGGACTTTCCTGATTTCCCAGTACTCTCCACCATTACTTTGTATCTACCTACATGTTCACATATTGTTTCTCCCCGTAGAATTTACATTCTTCCTTTGAGGGTAGGGACAGTTTAATTTCTGTCTTTATAACCTCAATGCCTAGCACAGAGCCTGGCTCATGGTACAATATCTGTTTAATAAATAGTTGTTGATTGATTGATGGAGTAGGAAGAACTGAAGGTCATAGGTTCCAACTTTTTGTGGCATTCAGTGGAACTTTGTTCTTCCTCTTCTTTATACTTACGGATCCTGGAAACAAGCACAAACTCAGTATTCATTGAGAATGACCTTGTACTTCCCAAGCAACATAGAGGAGTTTCTTGTTATCTCAATATCCCTTTTCAGAATCCCCAACCTTAGAAGGTTCTGTTTGGTTTTGGCCTGAACCTGTTATTTCGTTGGTATAGAAGATTCTCAGTGAAGAAACTCCCTTTATCAATGCAAATCAATAGTTGTGTATTGGAGGTGGGGGCAACATTTGAACTCAGGTCTTCTTCATTTGGAAGTTGGCTCTCTGCTGTTAAACCGTGCTGACTCCCTACAAAATTACTTAGGTAAGCTAAAATCATGCTAATGGGAACACAGTCACTAATGAATTGACCACTTAAAAAATTAGTTCCCATTCAAACATCCCTCTTTGTTTAACACTACTGTTCATACCCACCCATCCCTACAAAATCTTTGTCAGTCTCTAATTGCTTGTCAATAGGACCTTAGAAGAGAATGATTCGAATACAAACGGATTAAAAGAGGCTCCTGGGACAATTAATGAAGCCCTTGAATTTTTTCAATAAAGATTATAATCTAAAAAGTTTGACCTGTAATGAAGGATGTCACATTGCACCATCAACATGGAAGAAAACACTATTTTCCTCCCAAACCAATACTTGATTCTTTCTTCATTCTAAGAATTAGTGAATAGTCACAATTATAGCCTAAAGTGTGTTAATATAAGATCAAATAAATTTATTTTTATAATTCTTGGTTTCATTTTTCAAGATAAAAGTCCTAATCAAATTTTTTCTCACTACTTACTATGAAATATTCATCTTTGTTTTAAGTGAATTTACTTCAGTGATAGTAATTATCCTGAGCTATCCTGTATTCTCATGTACATACCTTGATTTTGAATAAGGTTTTACAAATTCAGAACTACTTTGCTGACGTGATGGATTTTGGACCTACTACTATAGCTCTAACCTCTTTGTGCTGCCTCTGCAGTTTTCGGAAACCAAGCCTTCTCTGATCCCTTCTTCAATTTACTGATATAGCTGAGTTCTGATTCTATATTCTTCATGAATTAACATTAAGAAAATTTTCTCCATTAGCTTTTCATGAACAGAAGTGAGTTTTAATAAGTTATCATTTTGAGGGTCATGCTTTGTTTGCAGGCTCTATTTTTCATGTTTTCTATCTTTAGACATTTCCTAGGTTTAGTCAAACTCTTGAGGTCAATAGCAAATTCTGTCCTAGAACCATAACTAGTTCTTTCAATACCCTCATCATGTAGACCATGCAGGCTGGCAGAGTGGAATTAGACTAATTTTTTGGAATATTCAGGTGAATTGGTTTTAAACATGCCAGTATCATGAAGGCAGCAGAGTTAATGCAGTGTTCAACTGGGTACTGAATGAACCAGAGGTCTGGAATGATCAGCCATGAAATGTGTGCTGAGGGCTTACTCTGATTGCTACCCTATGCTAAGCTCAGTAGGAGATACAAAATAATGAAACATTCACTTCGATTCAGCAAATATTTATTAAGCATGTTTTATGTGCCCAGAACTATGCTAGGCAATGGAGATACAAAAACAAAGAGGAAAGTCTTTGCCCCTGAGGAGTTTATAGACTATATCCTTCATCCATCCATACTAATATACATATATACACAGATATGTAAATGAACACAAAGTATATACAAATAATTCAAGTAATTTTTAAAAAGAAAGTATTAATAATGGTAGGACTCATCATACGCCTTGTGTAGGATGCTGTATGAGCCACACATAGAAGCTAGTTATGAATTCTATGAAGTGGAGGCAAGAAGGGAGAGGATTCCAGACATAAGAGGTCATCCCCTAGATTCTTTCATCGGTCTTTGCATCCTTACCATTTATTCTGGCATGTTTACTTCTCCTGTCCAGTCTAGGAGGCCACCTGTTTGTCCCCTTGCCCTCTTCACTATCTGTGTACTTGATACCAATATTTGGAGTCTAGATACAAATCATAAAATGTAACAGTAACATCAGATATTATAACTTCAGTACTTTGAAGTCAATTAACAAATGTATTAAGCATTGACTGTGTGCTAAGAATTGTGCTCGCATTGAGAATATCAACACTAAAGTAAAAGAATATTTCCCTTCAAGGAGTTTCTATTCTAATTATTCCATCCGTGGGAATACTCTGTCCATTAGACACACAAATCACACTCCTTTGAGTCAGATGGGTTTTTGTGAGTGGCCAAGGCCAAAATATTCATGGCCATTTGGCCAATCTGATGATGAATCTCTCTGAGTCAACTAGGCTGGTTATCAGATGATGGTCATTGAGGTCATCCCAAGGCCAGTCCTGGAAAATTTTCTAGGTGCTTCCTTTTTATCACATGTAGCTTGTTTGTACAGTTTTTTTGTTTGTCATTTCCCTCATTAGATTATCAGATCTTCAAGGGAAGGGACCATCTTTTGCCTTTCCTTGTGTCCTCAGCACTTGGCCCAGTGCCTGGCACTGGGCACTTAATAATCACCTGTTGACTGACTATGCTTTGTTGGAACAAGCTTTAGCATCCCGATGTAATGCTTGCTTCATGACCATGAATCAGTGGACTTGAACTGGGGACACAGAGTGCATAAAACAATAATACAAAATGATCTGATGCAGTCTATAAACGGCAGAGGAGTCAATGGAAAAGTTAAGAACCTCATGAGTTGCCAGAACCATACAAGCCTTTATAGAGTAGATGGACCTTGATATATCTTGTCCTTGATGGATGCCTATAATATTCATAGCTAGCATTTATGTGAGTCTCTGTAGGGAGCGTTCATCAAAACAACCCCATGAGGTCAGCAGTGCAAGTGTGATGGCCAGATGGAGAAAGTGAGGCTTAGTTAAGCGACTTGTCCATGATCTTGGACATGGTAGAGTCAGAACTCAAAGCAAGGTCTTTTGCTTCCTCGGTCAGGGTTCCTTCTACTATATTCAGAGTCTAAGCAGTATTTTGGTAATAGTGGCAACAAGAACAGCAGTGGTAATAATTCGCATTTATACAGCATTTTATTTTTTTAATAGTTTTATTTTTTCCAACTACATATAAAGGCAAATTCCTTTTTGAACCTTGGATGGAATAATATCTGCTACTTGCTATTTGTGTGATCCTGGACAGGTCATTTCCCTCAGTTTTCTCATCTATACGATACCTGTTATTTCTATATTTACTACAGGATCCTATGAGCCTATGGTGCAGATTTCTATCTCTCTATTAGTATCTGATAGGTTATTTTGATTTCTTACTTTCCAAAGGAAAGGGTGTTCTTCCTTCCTCTTTCCCCTGTCCCAGCTCCCCCATGTACCACTTTGGCCTGGATTACTGAACCCAGTGACAAGAAATGCAGTCCCCTTATTAAAATAATGTAATGTCTAACTAAAATAGAAACCTGAGATAACAGTTTTTGATGTTTTAATGACTGGGCTCATTAGACAGACTTCCCACTTAAAGTGTCTGTCTAGCAATTAAGGCTAAAAAAAATCATAAATGATGACCACACCTTCTCCAGCTTAATGGTTACTCTGAAGGCTGGTCTTATTATCGCAGCGATACAGTCTGTGATAAAAAAGAATTTAAGATACTCTCCCAAGATTTATTTGCCCATTAGCAAGCTGGAGGAGGAAGGTTAAGAGTACTCTTAAGGTCAAAACTGGAAAGAGATCTTGTGAATAATAAGGCTCCTTGAATTTCCCTCCAGCTGAAATAGATGCCTCCTGGCCTTATGGTTAGGTCCCTTCTTTCTCCAGAGGGGTTTGCATTTCCTCCTGTCACACGGAAGAGCTGTGAATTGTTACTCTGAGTGAACCCCAGACATTTTTTTAGTTAATTGTCAAGTTCCCAGAGCAAATGGTTCAACCACTGAATTCTGGGTCTATTATTTCCAGCTCAAATCTGCTGACTTGGAGAAGGATGTAAGGGGGAGACAGAGAGAGGAAAATTGGAGCTAGCTCCCAACCGGGCTGGACTAGGGTGAAGTCAGTGTTCCTTAGAGGGGGTGTGTATGGGAAGAACTAAACGTGTTCAAAGACAAATAAAGGGGAATCCACCCAAAATTGAGAAATGAGACTGGCATGGGCTTTCTAACAAGCCTGTGTAAGTGCTACAGCTGAGCAGGTTAAAATAGATACCAATAATTTAAAAGGGAATTGTTTCAAAAGCAGAGGGGGTGGGGAGGGTGCTTTCACCCTTTTATCACCCTTGTCTTGAGTGATGAATGATATTTGTACAGTACTGAGGTTGTTAACTGAGCTATTATACCTGTCCTAGGGATAGGGCAAGGTTTTTCTGCTCGGGGGATGATGTGTGTTTTGATACCAGCTCCTCTTGTTATCTGGGCAGCCAGAGTATCCATCCACAGCCTCGCCTTTGTGAACCCCAGAAGGATGGGGATCCTGGGCTACAGGAACGGGCTCCCTTTAGCTCCCCAGATCTAAGACTGCGTTTTGCAAGGATTGAATACTCAAATTTCAGAACTAACCTAACCCTTAACTACATCTTCCACCTTGCAAACCCTCTCCCAAATCCAATCCCAGGACTGAGTCTGCCTCGATACCTCTGATGTATTTGGTGAATTAGGAGGGCAAGTAGCTTAGAACTTAGGGTAGTTATTAGAAGGGCAGGAGAATTGAAAAGTTTAAGAATGTTTTGCCCCCCCCACCCCTAAAAGAGAATTCTTTGCTGTCCTCTCATCTGCCTCCTGATTTCCTTGGCTTTCTTTGTTACTCAGCTCAAATCTACCTTCTACTGGAGGCTTTTCCTGGTCTTCCAGCTGCCTAGTGCCTTTCTATTTCAGATTTTCTTCCATTTTATTGGTATATATTTTTATATGTACCTAGTTTTTACATGCTGTCACTGGCATTAGACTGTGAGCTCTTAAGGGCAGGGATTGTACTTTTGCATTTATTTGTATCTCACTTCTTAGCACAGTACCTGTCATCAGGTAAGGGCTTAATAAATACTTGTTTGCTGACTGACTGAGCAAAGGCCAAAGTGGAAGCCAATCACAGGGGGCTGTCAGTGCATCATTGTGGTGGTACCCAGTGAGGAGGAGAGAGTTTCATGAGAACCATGGTCTCCCTAGGCTTCTGCTGGAGAAGGGGGACAAGCGGGATACAGGAATGATTTCTTTCCTTCCTTCAGGAGCCCTGCGGTGGATCCTTGCCAAGGCCACCCACAGTAAGTTATTATTTAACACTAATGAGCTCTTTGTAATTAGGGAAGTATTTTACAGTCACTATTAGTTATTCCTGGCAAAGACTCTAAGAATAGGCAAGTGTGGTTATCATGGTTTATCTGTGGCGCTGAGAGACTAAATATCTCGCCACCCTCCCTGTCCCCTTCAAATCTGTGAAGAATCAGGGTCTGGAACCTCTATGGAAAGGTATGGGGGTGCCATTGTCCTATTTGGACCCAAAGGACAGAGCTAGGACTAGGTGCTTTTGTAAAAGAGGAAGATTCCCTGATTATAAAGAAAAAAAAACTTCTTAACAATTAAAGCTATCCCGAAGGTTGCTGGGGATGGGTGGGGGTGAGGGTGGGGGAGAGGAGTTAATTCTCCATGACTGGGGAAAGTAGAATGAGCTCAGGAAGATGCTGAATGACCACTTGTTAGAAATGTTATTGGTGGGTGAACTGCACTGGGTAAAGATTGGCATAAAGGGCCTTCAAGGTCTCCTCCAACACTCAGATTCTGTGATTCTAACTCTGAGTCACTCCAACCACCCCACTGCTAATGCCAATGGAAAAGGGCTCATTCCAATATATTTCACAACACTCCACCCTGTCTTCTCCACTTCTTACTCCTACCCTCATCCCCCATTACCTAAGAATGGCTGGTTCTTCCTTAAGTAAAGGAAGTATTCAGTGAGCATCCTCCCACTGAGCCCAGCCAGGCAACCCTCCTCATCCTGCCCCCCACCCCCATCCCAATTAATTGCTTAATTAATTAACTGCCAATCAGATATCCCCCAATTCATGGCCCAGCGGCAGGATTTCAGTAGCCTGCCCTGCTGCCCCCCTCCTCTGCCATCTCATGCTCACATGGCAGCCAATCAAGAGGGGGTGTGTGTGTGTGTGTGTGTGTGTGTGTGCGTGTGTGCGTGTGTGCGTGTGTGCGTGTGTGCGTGTGTGCGTGTGTGCGCGTGCGTGCGCGCGTGCGCGTGTGCGCGTGTGTGCGTGTGTCTGTGCGTGTGCGCGCGCGCGCACACATGTGTGTGTAAGGATAAAATGCTAGAGCAGGAAGCAATTTGGTGGCTGTCCTGATTTCATCAAGTGTGCCATTTCCTTTCCTTCTAAGTACCCTGCCCATAAAATGCATTTGCAGGCAGAGAATCCTGTGTGATTCCTATTTCAGAACGTTCAATATTAAACCTCTCTGGATGCTTGACCAGCAACTCTGCCACTGATTCTTCTTCAAGGAATTAGGCTTATTGTAAGAATCTGGTTCCCCTTTTACTTTCTCTCCTTTTCTTAGAAGGTAGAATATCTCCCCTTTCCTCACTCCTCTTCAGCTGAGGAAAGATGCATTTTCATAATTATTATTTTCTTCTCATTGTTTCAATTTTTATTTCTTTCTTTTTTTTAAGCTTTCCCTTAAAAGGTCATGAAAATATTTACCTACCAGAATCAAAACAAGCTTCCTTAAATGAGAATGGTTTTAAAGTGACCAGATGCTCTCTATGTGCTTGCTAAAAGTCAGTCAGTAGGATAGTGAAAGAACAGGTACATTTTATTAGGACAGGCTTTGACATGTCAAGTGATTGTTATAAGCCAGATTGTGTCTATTTTGACCAGTCTTTCTGTTTGAAATATGATTTTCTGGACCTGTGGGACAGAACAAAAGAGCTTACTAGCTGTCTTCAGGTCAAAATCAATTTGATTTTCTTCATCACTGTTGGGATGTGATCAGAAAAAGATCCTCACTGATCTACATCTGGCATCTACATCTTCTCTCACATTTGTGTAATGTGTTGAGGGGCAGCCCTCTAACTTTATGTTCCCCTAGTTTCTAATTATAGCCACAAATGGACTAAAAGGCAGGCCTCCCTATTCCCTATCTGTAAAATGGAAACACCAGAGTTAATCTCTACCTTAAAGGTATCATAGAACATCAGTACATCTTAATTGTCACTGTGGGACTGAACATGAATCTACAATGGTACCTGGGTTTGTTTGGTTTTTTTTTAGGGAGGGAGGTAATGCTTGGCATTTGGAAAGATTTCATGGTGATATGATACACTATTTTAATAGTGGCTATAACCAAATTATTTAATTCCTAAAGTCTCCCTCAGTGGAGGTGTAGACACTCCCAGGTTTACGGGCATTTTTACAGCAAATTTAACCATCTTTCCTGTGAGAGGAATAATCCAGTAAAGCTTAGCCAGGTAGCAGAGTGCTGTGAAGGATGGAATGCTCAGTAGGGCTGCTAATATACAGGCATGACTGGCTGTTGCTTCTCTAAACAGACCTATATCCAGGAGGAACCATTCTGCCCAGTGTACTTCTTTTCTTTTCAAACTCTTCAATACTAGTGGAACCTATATGAGGTCAGGGAACAGAAGTCACTCATGAAATGGTGGCAAATAATTGGATAGCTCACTATAAAAATACAGTGAAATTGTGACTCAATTCATTAAACTTTTATTGAATATCTACTATTTATTAAGTACCACAGTGCCAAACACTGTGATAGCCAATGAAAGTGCCCTTGAGAAGCTTACAATGAGAATAACTTGCATTTGTAACACTCCCTCTGGGGATAACCTCTTCAACTCAGAACTCACAGTTTTCAGGTTGGTTCCCCATAGAGGGCTGGAGATACCACTCTCCTAAGTGCCAAGGGGATCTTGCAAGTCTGGGCTCCTACTGCTATAGTTCATGAGCCCCTATTGGTGAGCTTCTCCTTCACAATCAGCCAGTAGACACAATTAATTCAAAGTATAGGAGGAAAAGTAGCTACAAAAAAGTTCCCTATAAGCCTGGAGTATCCTTTTTTACAAATAAACACAGTATCTGTGATAAGCATCGTCACAAAACTGGAGTGCAGTGATAGTGAGGCATATGTAAGGAACATATGACCAAGACCACTCGTGTCTCTGGTAGTATAGGACCTTGAATTTCTTTCTCTCCTCATAGAATTCTCTTAAGGGCTAGGGTTAGTTCTTTATATCTATGGTCAGCTGCCTTCTCCATTGCCACAAGTGCCATTCCTGGAAGTTACTGCCTTTCTATGTCTGTTTCTTTCTGGGTAGTATATGCCCCTACTCGCTGTTGGATGTATCTCAAGTGAAATTTGCAAATGGCATCAGAAGCAACTCTTCATGGTGCACAGAGGAAGAATCCTTCCTGTCCCCATCCACCAATCACTGGGAGAGGTACAAGAGTCAGTCCTCATAGAGCAGCTGCTGCCCTAGACTGACCCAATCTGACTCCCTCTCAAAGTGTTCTACTATCTTTTAAAGGCCATCTGGAGGAAGAACTAACCATTACTCAGCTCTGTGGCGTTGCCCTGTCCAATTCAGTCAAGTTCATGCTTTGTTCATTCTTTGTAAAGAGATCACTGGGAACAACTGCCTCTTCATAATTTAATACCTCTTACTTCTTAGATTAGATCCTGGGGTAGGAAATCAATGCCCCTACTCATTTATATAACTTTATCATTGGGCACACATTATCTCAAGGCATCCTTGAGACAACCTTTGAGTTAGGTTTCAATCAATCAACAAACATTTATTACGTATCTACTATATTCCAGGTAGTAGGATAGGAGCTAGGGACATTAATACAATAAGTAAAACAATTCCTACTCCTAAGGAGTCTATATTCTAGTGGGGAACACAAGGAGATGTATAGGTATATGCAGAATAAATATAAAGAAAATAAATACAATGTAGTTTGAGAGGGAGTGTATTCTGCCTCCCAATACCTGTTGGGAGGAATCAAGAAAGACTTTACCTAAAAAAAGTGGTGCTTGAACTGCATCTTGAAAATGATTGGGATTCTAGGAGGCCAAGAAACTGTATTCTAGGCATAGAGATCAGTCAGTGGAATATGAGATATGAAAAGGTCATATAAGTGTTGTTGCCATTTTATAGATATGAAACTGAGGCCTAAACAACTAAAGTATTAGGTGACTTACCCAAGACTAAGAGCTCGTAATTGGGAGAATTAAGAGTTAGATGTGGTATTTATGATTCAAAATATAATGGACTATAGCATGCTGTGGTTTTGTCGGGGAGGGGACAGGGAGTTTTGGGGGTAAAATATTTTCATCAAGAGGGATGAGACAAAGTCAGATCTGGCAAAGTGCCTAAGAAAAATATAAACTAAGTATGTGGATGGAGTTTTAGTTACATAAATGAGATAAGGCTAAAAGAGTAATCTGGACTAGATAAGAATGGACCTTGACTGCCTGGCTAAAGAATTTGAGCTTCATATAAGAAATAAGGGTCTACAATTGACTTTTTTTAACAGTAAGGTGATGGGAATAAATGAATCTTAGCTAACAAGAACCTTCATTGTACTGGGATTTATTTTCCTTTCCTTCGTTTTTAGGAGAAAAATGTGTTTGGATTTCTTTTGTGGGGTTTTCTCTTGTTTCGGACCTATGATGTCAACACTTCTGTGTAGATTTCTCCCACAGATACAGATCAATTTAGAAAATCAGAGCTCTAGAGATAGTAGGAATCTCAGAGGCTATCTGATACAATCACCCTATTTTACAAATGAAAAAACTGTATCCTCTATAGGTTAAGCACCTGCCTGAAGTAGTAAAGTGTCAGACACAGCATGTGCACACAGATTCTCAAACTCCAAAACCAGGGTTTTTTCAAGTGTAGCACATATCCAAGAGTTTCCTGGGGCACTGGGTGCTGAAATGACTTGCCCAGAGTCATTGTATCAAAGGCAGAACTTGAATTTTTGATCTCCCTGACTCCAAGGTAGCCTTCTATAGATTATACTATTAATTTATCCCTCCAGGAGAGAAGTATATGGCAGAGGGGAAAAAAACAAGTTGAGGTATTTCTTTAAAATGATCATTTCTTTAGGCTCAGTCTACATACAACCTAGTCTCTTTTTCTTCATCTGCACTTATAACTTTTATAATTAATCATAATTTATTAATGTAATAATCATGTAATTTATTAATCATGTAATAAGCATCAATGGTCAGAATGATAATGCTGAGGTCAAAGGTGAGAGAGTCCTTCAGTTTTTCTTCCTCCAGCCTTACCTGGTAGAGGTGGGAGTCCTTCATTTCACAGGCGAATATCTTAAAGAACGAAATGCTATGGGTTGGTAATGAGCTGATAAATGAGTATATCTGTGATTGAGAAGCCAGTCAGGAGACAGGTCATGTACATAGTGGAGTTTGATTACATCTATATTGGAGAAGTTTGATAACTTGATGAACACATATAGAAAATGGCAACAGTCCGGAGGAATATCTACAGAATGGGATCCAGAAAAGGTAAGATTGAGAAGAAAGTGAGGAAAGATAACGAATATCAGGCTGATCAAAAGAAAAGGGTATAGATTTTCAAGCAAAGAGACTGTCAATTTGTTAGATTACATGAGTTGAATTTAACCAGTTGAGAATGTCCATGTTCTCAGGAGCCTGTATTTAGGATTTCACTATTATTAACATTAGCAATTTATATATGTAAATTGTTTAGTTACAAGAGTGAGTACGTAGTAGTTGAATGCTCAGAATTTATAAATGACAACTTAAATTGGATAATCTTAACTTTAGTCGAATCAACTTATTATAAACTGAAAATGATACAAGGAAAATAATTGTGTTGAACATTGGCTAGGTAATATCAACTCTGACCAAATAATTGATACAGATCATGACCAGCTAACTATGCAACCAACCTCCTGGACAACTATTAGTATTCAAAAAACATAGGGCTGTTGTTGATATTAGCTATGATTTTTAGCCTTTAACATACCTATATATACATACATACATATCTGATACAGATATTTCAGAATCCCATTCAAACTCTACAAACTCCAACATTGGAGAGAGTAATACCTACATTGTTATCTAAGTCTGAGATATATACATATATATATATATATATATATATATGGAGAGAGAGAGAGAGAGAGAGAGAATATGCAGGAAATATGATATAACAATAAAATAATTTTCATGTGCATTTTATGCTACTTTGTACTCTTAGCATGAGTTCATAAATTATGTATTATGTGATCTTCACTATATATCATATTAACATATAAGTTAACAACCAACACATATTATGTGATCTTCACGATATATCATATTAACATATAAGTTAACAACCAACATGTAATATATTCATACATATTATATATACATACACATGCATACACACACATACATATATTTATATTACTCAGAGGTTTACAAAGCACTCTCCTATTAAACCTTAAAATTGCACAAAGACTTTGGAATGAGGACTCTAGATTAGTAGTCTTCCCACTGAAACATGCTGGCATGGTGGAAGAAGGATGGAATTACCATTAGAAGACCTGGGTTTGAGTCCTACTTTGCTGCTCACTAATTAGGTGATCCTTGGCCTCACTTCTCTTTTCTGGGTATCAAAATACTCATCTGTAAAATAAGGGGCTTGGACTACCTGATGTCTGAGATCACTTCCAGTCCTTGTAGTCTATGATTTAGACCTATTTCGTCAAGTTTGATGTTTTTTTTTTTCATTCCTAAAAGTATATTTTTATTTTTTTATTTTTTATTTTTTTTTAAATAAATTTATTTAACTTTTTACATTCATTTTCACAAGATTTTGGGTTCCAAAATTTTCTCCCCATTAGTCCCCTCCCCCCTCCCCAATACACTGGACATTCTAATTACCCATATCACCAATCTGCCCTCTCTTCTGTCATCCCTCCCTTCCCTTACCCCATCTTCTCTTTTGTCCTGTAGGGCTAG
>JAQQSK010005929.1:0-14676 GCA_028658325.1 Potorous gilbertii
GTCATTGTCTCCCAGAAGTCTGCCATTGTCAAAGTCTCCCAGAAGCTGCCTCCATGATGCTTTCCTCTTTCAGTTTTGTTTTGTGATTTCTTGGTTTCTCAGAAAGTCATTAGCCTCCATCTGTTACATTCCAATTTTGAGAGAACTATTTTCTTCAGTGAGCTTTTGAACCTCTTTTTCCATTGGGCTAATTCTGCTTTTGAAAGCATTCTTCTCCTCATTGACTTTTTGAACCTCCTTTGCCAATTGAATTAACCTATTTTTCAAGGTGTTATTTTCTTCAGCATTTTTTGTGTCTCCTTTATTAAGGTGTTGACCCGTTTTTCATGCTTTTCTTGCATCTCTCTAATTTATTTCCCCAGCTTTTCCTCCACCTGTCTAACCTGATTTTCAAAATCCTTTTTGAGGTCTTCCATGGCCTGAGCAGATTGGATATCTATTTCAGATGTTTGGGATAAAGAGGCCTTGACTCCTATGTCTTTAACTGATGGTAAGCATTGGTCTACTTCATCAGAGAGGAATGTCGCCACCATCTGTTTCCCAAGAAAATAACCTTCTATGGTCTTATTTTTATTCCCTTTTCTGGGCATTTTCCCAGCCAGTTACTTGACTTCTGAGATTCCTCTCCACCCCCGCCCATATCTGCCCAGCTAGTGCTTGGGGTCTGAGATTCAAATGCTGCTCCCCAGCCTCAAGGCTTTCAGTGGCAGGTCTGGCTGCTATTCAATGGGAGCTTAATTTCTTTTGATCAGGTCTGAGGAGGGCCATCTCCCAGGCTGAGATCCCTCAGGGGGTTTATGCAGAGACCTTTTGTAATGGAGATCCTGCCAAGCTCCTGCCTGTTCTGGGAGCCTCTGGCTGCCTGCTGCCTCTGCTGCTGCCTCTGCTGCTGCCTCTGCTGCTGCCTCCTGAGGGGGCCTGAGTCCCGGAGACACCCCACTCCCCTCTCAGCCCGTCTCTCTCACTGATCTGTGAGTCTGTGGGTGGAGGGACCTTTGTGGCCCCTGGAGATTCAGTCCCTGAAGCCTGCTCGGAGCTGCTCGCTCCTCTCAGTGTCTCGCTGCCAGGGCAGGAGAGGGCTTCAATCCCTTCTGGTGTGCGATGGACCTTTAGGATCGGTTTTTCAGGGCTCTCTGGAACGGAAATCTCCTTCACTGTGTTGCTGCGTGGCTTCCACTGTTCCAGAATTGTTGGGAGTACTTTTTAGAGGAAATCCACAAGCTGTGGGTTCGGAGCTAGCATATGTGAGTCTTTCTACTCCGCCATCTTGGCTCCGCCCCTCCCCACCCCCCATGATTTCTTCTTTCGAATTTAGGTGCTTCCAGACTTTAGCTAAAGGAACTGTCAGGAGATAAGGATTATCAAGGGAAATTCCAATCCTCTTTTGAATCACACCATCATTTAGGATAGGATTCTAAACTGATTACTTAAATGATATCTGCTTTGCATTAACTGTGTGGCACCATGAGAATTTCCCCAATCATTTCCTGGGATATTTGGTCCTGGGTCTTGGGATAAGTAGATAACAGAGATAAGGAGCTCAGAGTTGGACTTGAGGAGATTTTCCAAATCTATTTACAATCAACATCCAAGGAGATTTCCTTTTCCCTCTCCTTTCCTTATCCTCTTTCTTTGATCTCTTTGTGGGATTGACTTAGTCCTTTATCAGGGTAATGCATAATTGAATGGTTCTTTGGGGCATAGCTCCAAACTGCTTTCTTGCCAGAATCATCAGACCAGTTCACAACTCTACCAACTGAGCATGAGTGGATATGTCTTCTCACAGCCCCTCCAGCATTTGTCGTTTTCATTCAGCAGCTGAGCCAATAGGACAGTTCCCAACTTTGGATAGCCCCAAAGCTACGTTTCATCCTCCCCATGACCTCCTCCCTTGACACCTACATCTAGCCCTTGGTGAACCAGTTCTACATTAATCTCCACTCTGGTAGTTCTTATCCTTTGTCCTATCATTGCTCACAGGTTGCCAAACTTGAGCCCTGGTTTATGCCCCCCTTCCACCTCCTGCACTGCTATTCATGCATCATTGAATGCAGCTGAAGGAAAATCACAACCCCCACAATGATGTGGGTGTGCCATAAGTGTATGTGATGTGATCGCAACTAAGCCTTCCCTGCAGCATCATCATTATTAGGTTCATCCCTAACGAATTCTCTAGTCTACTCCTCATAGGAGCTGTGCCAAGCCAAGAGAGTCAGTGCCTTGCCTTGGGTACTGCAGCCGGTACGTGTCTGAAGCCAGATTACAACTCAGGTTTTCCAATCTCCAGTCATAGAGGTTTTGCTACTGTGCCAACTCTCAAATACACATGCACGTTTTCATGTCGTTTATACATAGATGTGCATATACATACAGATATGTCTCTATATGTGTGCATCCATGCCAGGACATGCAAAAAGAAAGTTGAGTACAACTCTCGGACTGAATAGATTCACTGCTAGTTGAGAGAAATGACCACTAGGACGCTTTCAGATATATCTGGAAAGCCTTTGATGAACTAATGCAGAGTGAAGTGAGCAAAACCAGGAGAACTGGATACACAGTAACAACAGTATTGTAAGAAAGATCAACTGAAAGCCTTAGTTAGTCTGATCAAGACTATGATGCAAGACAAATCCATGGCCTGGGACCAATTCATCTTTTCCTTGGAGCCTTGGGATATGGGAGCTGTGACTTTGTAGTCTTTTTCTGAGTGATACATAGTTTTGATCTGCTTTGTCAACATAGCAGTTTGAAAGAGTAAGAGATTTTTCTCTTGTTTGCTCATTGTGCCGATCACTTGTCCTTGTACCTCTTTGTTAAAGTAGGGCTTTGATGCCAGGGTGTAAGGGACACAGTTGCAGACTTCTGAGGTTTTGAGCAGCACGTGTCAGAGAAAAGTCTAGGGATATGGAAATTTTCAGTTCCTTCAAGGGGATGTGATTGTAAAGAGAAGTGTCTACTGCTCTCATGGACTGTGCTCTGGTCTGTAAGGGACCCCAAGCACTCTTTTCTTCCCTGGAATTATGAGGGGGGTCTTGCCTTCACTGCTGCTGCAAGCTTTGCTGTGCCAGTGTTCCTGCTCCCCTTGGGATGGCCACCCAGGATTGCAATCTGGCTCTGAGCATGAGCAAATCAACAGAGTCCTGCCTCAGAGCTAGTAAAGGGACTCCTGGAATGTCCTTTCCAGGCCCTTCCCCACTTTGGCCTGCCAGCTTTGTCAGCTACTGCTGCTGTTGCTGCTGAATCAGTGGCTCCCAAAGCTGCTCCTGGCTTTCTTGACTCAAGACTACAGACAGCACTGGACTGTGCTCCTCTCTCATCCTTCTCTCAAAGACATTTCCAGTGGTCCTTGTACGTTTTCAGGGCTGTAAAATTGTTATATGTTCCTTCTTTTTGTGGGGTCACCTACTCTAGTAATTTTTAGAGTCGTTAAAGGTATTTGGAAGGTTATGGGGGAGAACTCAGGAAAGTCCATGCCTTTATTCTGCCATCTTGGCTTTGCCTTCTATTTACACTTCTTTTCTACTTTACTTTGTGAGGTACTGATTCTCTAAAGCATGGTCAATTTGGGTCAGGATGCCACATGGAACTGAGAGAAAGTGACACTCTGTCCGATTTCAGTTCCCTATTCTCTGGTAGTCTATTGTACCTGACTTTTTCAAAATTCTTTTGATCTTTCCAATTTTCCTTTCTTATTTATATTATGGTAGGATCTATCTACTTCTGAGAACTGGGATGGTTTTATTGTAGGATTGCTATTTTAATTCCTTTAAGGGAAGGCATTTTAATTGACAAATTCAGATTCTATCCTGTTTTGTGCATAGATGTTTGGTCTTGATTTGAATTGATATTCTACATTCCCTTTCACTTAAAGGTAGGTCTCTTGAGTATCTCTTTTAATGACACCCATTTTTGTCTTTTCGTTTGTATGAGATACTCTTTCGTACTCCAGCCGGTCACCTTTACTCAGTTTGTGTCCCTCTACTTAAAAATAGACAAGCCAAACCCCCAAACCACGTTGTAGGATTCCGGTTTTTCATACGCTCTGCAAAGAGCATGGCTTTAAGGGGTGAGTTCATGCCACGCAGATCACTTAGGGAGATTCAATGTGCATCTCCCTCTTCCCTAATTTCTCCTACCACGAACATAATATGATCTACCCTTAGGAAGGGCGATGGTGGGGGAGGGGAGGCGGCTCGGCCACCCCCAAAGTATACCCGGGACATCTTCAACGAACGTTACCCCCAGGACAAAGGGGAGGCTCAGGTGCTGATCTTTCTCGTGGAAAACGTTCGAGAAATGGAGTGAACTTGGAGAAAACACCAGCTCAGGACCCGGGAAAGCCCAGGTTCCTGGGGTCTGGCCCCTCTACCTGTCGGTATCTTCCAGAGGCAAGCTGCCCTGGAATGGAGGAAGGAAGGAAATTGGCCTTTATTGAGAGCTTGCTGTGTGCACCAGGTCCTGGCCGGATCTCTTTCGTAACCGACAATGGGGCTGAATCTTCCCGGTGATGTTGCAGCCAGGAAGGATCACCCTCATCGTATAGAGGAGAAGACGCAGGCAGGGGTCCCAGGACTGAGTTCACTCTTGGCCAATCTTTCCCCTCGAGCCCAGCCGCAGGACAGCCCCAAGAGCTTCACCATGTTCAGTGGCAACTGACAGCCTGGCTGCAGGCGTCTTTGCAACCCTGGTCCTTGACTTCCGAAGGCTCTGCCCACTCCTCCTCTCCCTCTGGAGCTCTCAGTGCCATATGCACCAGGAGACGCAACCACTCTCACGGGAGGTCCCATCATGCGCACAGTGGGGTCTCAGCTTCTTCGAAGCGGGTCTGGGGTTTAGAGAGGAATCCCTTTCTGGGCGTGAAGTCCCTCATCTTCTGAGTTGGTAGGAGCCCTTGGGGAGCGTCCTTGGTCCCCTCTCCTTCACTGCGGGACCAGGGACTCTTCGGAGAACGTCGTGGCTACTCCCTCCGTCTGGGGAGGGTTGTGGTCCCCTGAGCCCTGAGTTCTTCTTTTATAACGCGCTACCACATGGCGTTCAGTTCTTGGTGGCTCGACGAAGACCAGGTCTAAGGTCCCCCTAGCCAAAGGGCTCATTCAAATACCTTGGGCTACGCATCCCTCCCGTGATCAGGGAGTACCAAGTACCCTACCCCCTTCTCTACACACCCCTAGTCCTATCCCTCCGATGTATGCATACCCCACACCACTGGCACAGACACACCTCCACCCCATCGTTCCCATCGGCAGGTTCGGACCAACTTCAAGAGGTGCCAAGCTTGGTGTATGCCCAAGGGGAGCAGCTATGTGAGGGACACATGCACCATCCAGGTAAATAATGGGGAGGCGGTTCCCCCACCACTATTCAGTCACCTTCCCGTCTCCACCGAAACCTCCCCTTCCCTGCCAAAGGACTGCCAACGTTCGCAGTGCCAGTGACTGCCCTACAGAAGCCGAGCGTGGGAGGGCTGGCGGTGAGAACTGTAACAGGGACCCGCACACACCTGGCGCTTCACAAGTGCCTAAGGTATGATCACCTGACAGATATCAGTTGAATAAAACTGCTTTATTTCCTGACCACCTTGCGCACGGAGGGAAGCAAAAACAAGGAGCAGGGAGGAATGCCAGGAAATCCAGTCTGGCAGCAGGAGCAACAACACCACCATTAGCACCACCACCAGCAGCAGCATCACCAGCACCACGATCACCACCAACAGAAGAAGCAGCAGTCAGCCAAGGTCCAGAGAATGTAGGCAGGTTTACAGGTCAAGCCAGTTCCCTTGGTGGGCAGCCCATAAGAGTCAGATTCTGGAGGAGTTTTCCCATGTACAACACCCCCAATGTAGAGGCAGGAGCAAGCAGAGGGGGGACCAGGAAAACATTATGGCTGACTCCTGTTGGGTCGGCAGAACGCTTCTGAATTGGGAGCCCAAATAGACAGGGCTCCTAGAGGTGGGGATTTGTGGCTGACGTCACCCCATGTGCAGATTTTGACTTGGGACTAACAATACTGAAGTAGGGATTAGAAATTCTCTGAATGGGAATCCAAGGTGCCAATAGCCTTCCAAGACAGCAATCCTCTCCTCCATCTCACTCATCCTACTTCATACCTTTTGAAAGATCAAAGTTTTCTAGGATGCAGGATGCATTCCTTCCATTGCAATATGCACTCTCATTAATGTTTTCAGAGTTTTCCCACCAGCTTTCCCAGATGACCTGCAGATTGCATGCCAAACCCTCGGGTTGAGTCCATACTCCATCCCTGAGCTTGTGGATCTGTAGTCTAGGGAGGGAAGGAGAGGGCCTGCGGTGATCTCCAGAACTGGTCGTGTCATGCAGTTAGTGGGGTTTATGGAGACTAGGCCTTTAATCCCCACTCTGCCCGGGAATCCTGGACCATGTCCCTTCAAACTCCGGTACACTCACCTTGCAACGTATGGGGTTGTTGCACAGGTGGGGCCCTAAGCCTTTATTAAGCATGAACCTCCTTTCTGCCAGGCAAGTGCTAAATGGGGGAAACCCATACACCAAAAGCAGTCTGAGCCTTGCAGGGGGTCTGGTCCAATGGGAGGCAAACCAGCTGCAGGCAGCAGAAATGACTGAGAATGGAGAGAAGGCAGCAGTATGAAGAGACAATGAGAAAGGTTTCCTGGAAGAAAGTAAGATTTCAGAGAAGACTTGAGAGGAGCCAGGGAAGCCAGGAGGCAGAGAACAAGAGTCAAGGGGGACAGGTGGAGCACAGAGGTGACCTGCCTCCTAGGCAGCCACTGTTGGACGGAGGTGAGCATCAGTACTTGCGGGGAGGCCAGGGGGAAGACTTGAATGGGCAGTAGGGAGAGGGGAGGAAGGGCTGTAAATAGCTAAGGAGATTTGGCCTTTGGTGCAGGAGGAAATAGGAAGCCATTGGACTGGGTTTGGGAGGGAGGGAAGAGGTTATCTCTAAGTTGGACCTGAGCTTTAGGAAAAGTGCTTTAGAGGATGGAGTGGAGTGGAGAGAGATAGGAGATAGGCAGACATACCAAAAGGCTATTGTTGGGGTGGGGTAAGGTGATGAGGTCCTTTTTGGAAGTCACTGAGCCTAAGATGAAAAGGGGACATTCAGAGGTGTTCCTGGCATTTGGGAATGCGAG
Source organism: Potorous gilbertii (assembly GCA_028658325.1). Lineage (NCBI taxonomy): Eukaryota > Metazoa > Chordata > Mammalia > Diprotodontia > Potoroidae > Potorous > Potorous gilbertii. Next base: position 7,130 of record JAQQSK010005929.1, read on the forward strand.
AGTAGAGGTCAGTTGTAAGATGGGGCAGGCAAGATGAGTGGAGAGTCATCAGCATAAGGACAGTCGTTGGATCTATAAGGAGTGCCAAGATTGCCAAGTGAAGTTGGTAACTTCTGAGGTCCAGGAGCTCTCCTGAGGATGCAAAACGGAGGGTGATGCAAGGGCTTCATGAGGTTTACCAGGGAAGAGCAGCACTTTCAGGAAGCCTTAAGAAGCAGGCTCCAGGAAGAGGGGACACACGACATGTTGACTCTGCCATTTTCTGTCACTCATGCAAAAGTTGATTTCTGTTTTTCCGATGAGATATTTCACATTCTCTTCCATTTTTTCATTCTTTTGGTTTTGTTTTGTGATTTCTTGGTTTCTCAGAAAGTCATTAGCCTCCATCTGTTCCATTCTAATTTTGAGAGAACTATTTTCTTCAGTAAGCTTTTGAACCTCTTTTTCCATTTGGCTAATTCTGCTTTTGAAAGCATTCTTCTCCTCATTGGCTTTTTGAACCTCTTTTGCCATGTAAGTTGTCCTATTTTTCAAGGTGTTATTTTCTTCAGTCTTTTTTTGGGTCTCCTTGATTAAGATATTGACCTGTTTTTCATGCTTTTCTTGCACATCTCTCATTTTTTTTCCCAGTTTTTCTTCCACCTGTCTAACTTGATTTTCAAAATCTTTTTGAGCTCTTCAATGGCCTGAGCCCACTGGATATCTATTTCAGATGTTTGGGATAGAGAGGCCTTAACTCCTATGTCTTTACCTGATGGTAAGCATTGCTCATCCTCATCAGAAAGGATAGGAGGTAACATCTGCTCACCAAGAAAGTAACTTTCCATGGTCTTATTGTTTTTCCCTTTTCTGGGCACTTTTCCAGCCAGTTACTTAACTTCTGAGATTCCTCTCTACCCCCGCCCATATCTGCCCAGCTAGTGGTTGGGATCTGAGATTCAAATGCTGCTCCGCAGCCTCAGGGCTTTCAGTGGCAGGCCTGGCTGCTATTCAGGGTAAGATTAAATCAGGTTCTCAGGTGAGGGCAGGTCCACCTCCCAGACTCATTTCTCTCAGGGGGTTTGTGCAGAGACCTTCCATAATGGAGCTCCTGCCAAGCTCCTGCCTGCTCCAGGAGCCTCTGGCTACCACTGCCTTTGCCACTGACTCCTGAGGGGGCCTGAGTTATGGAGACAACCCACTCCCCTCTCGGCCAGCCCAGAAGTCTCTCTCACTGTCCTACAACGCCTGCGGGTGGAGGGACCCCCGTGGCCTCTGGAGATTCCATCCCTGAAGTCTACTCAGGTCTACTCCTCCTGGAGCTGCGCAGCCAAGGTAGGACTAGGTTCTGCTCTGGTCCCGTGCATGACATACCTTTGGTAAGGGTATTTCAGGTCTTTCTGGAACAGAAATCTCCTCCACTCTATTGTTCTGTGGTTTCCACCACTCCAGAATTTGTTAGGAATTCTTCTTTACAAATATTTTATAGGCTGTGGTTTCGGAGCTAGCATAAGTGTGTCTTTCTACTCTGCCATCTTCTTTTGATTCCTGTAAAGCTTGTGGTTCCACGATAATGGAGCCAGAAAATCTTCTAGAATGCTACAGGAAGGATCAGGGTGAAATCTGTTTGAGGACAATGCATGGATGTTTGTATCCCTCAGCTTGATGGACTCCTTATGTGTTTAACTATCCCATAAGAAAAGAATTTCTGAATTGGATAGGTTGCAAATACCACAAGATATCAGAGCTGACAGTTTCAACTGAAATGATGACCCAGGATATTTGTGTTTTCTTGACCATTAACATGCCATGACATAATATATGTCCCCAAATATGAAGACAGGGAAAAAGTCCAAGGATTCAAGTTAGTGTCTCAGGTTAAGGATCTGCTAAAGCATGTTAAGCCAGCCCCATATGTCCTGGAGGTTATTAGAGGAGGGATTCTCTGTGTTTGCTTCAGAGAACAGAGAATGTTAAGTCCAGGCTCTCCTTCTGATTGAAGTCTTGGCCATTACTAAAGTCAAAAAGTGTATGAAATGATAGTAGGGGATTAGGACGGGGCAGAGCAGAAAGTCCTGGAGCTTTTGGGGTAGGGCAAAGAGACCCAGCTGTACTGGGAGTCCAAAGCCCAGAATTTGAATTCTGGTTCTACCATTAACTGACTGTGGAACTCGGTACCAGCTTCATCCACCCTCTGATCTTCAGGATCTACTTCTATTCCCAAGGGAGGTTTCCATAGCAATTCTCTCTCCTCCCCACCCAGAGGTTTCCCCCATTCAGTCCTGGGCTCTGCCATCCTCAGGTGCTGTCTTGGGACCTTTGGCCTGGAGGGGAGATTCCTTGCTTTTTTCCTGGACTGACCTGTCCTCCATTATGTTATCAAAGGAGGGGAATAACACAGATCTGCTCCACAGGTTGGTTGAGTGAATACAACTTGGTGGAAGCAGACAAGAACACAGAATGTATAGAAACTCCTTCCTTTGCTCCTCCATCCTTCGGCCCTGCCGGGATGCAAACTGGAGGGGGAAGCTCAAGAGAGTCTCTCCCCTTGGATAAATTCAACCCAGCCTCTATTCAGCAAGGACATGGTCTATCCATCACCTGGGTCTCAAGGATGAGGCCTCTGCACCCTAGCAGCATGGAGGAATGGAAAAGGATCCAGCTACCGACCTCTCCAACAATCTTGTCCTCACTTTTCCCCTCTGTCATTCAGAATAAATTGTATGTGAAAGGAACTGTGGTAAATGGACCTCTTCAGGCCTCTCCAATAGGAGTCTGGGAAGTGGGGTAGACGGAGTCATCAACTGTGGATATGGAGAAGGCACCAAAAGGTTGATTTGGCATCCTAGGCCCCCTCATAGCCCTGCCCTGCCATGTGCTGACAGACACGCACCCACCTGCCTCCCTTCCTCCCTGCTCACCAACTCAACCCTGAGATTGAGTGCCTTGGAGGAAATACCTATGGGGAACCTTTGGAGTCTCCAACCCAGGAGAACTGCTCCTTCCAGGGCACTGTTTGCTCTCCAGGGAGGGGATGGGAGGGTTGATCCCTGGAGGTCAAGAGGGTGCTGGTGGCAGCTTGACAAACCTGGTCCATGTTACCACGTCCATCTCCCAAAGGGTGCCAAATGATGCTGCAGGACATTGGGGCTAAAAGAGTACTGCCAGGGAAAGGCAAAGAAGGAATACAGGTGTTCAGAGATGCAGGGGAAGTATGATAGGGAGACCTCCATGGAGGAGGTGAAATGACTGAGATTTCGGGAGCTGCCAGTCAACTCCATTCTTAGGCTGGGAGCTAGGACTCTTGGCTGACTGTGCAATCCGCTGCTGCTCTGTTGCCCTCAGATTCCTCTTCTGTCCAATGAAATCCAGGAGTTGGGGTACAGAGGGGGCGTCTGGTGGACTCTGAGGCTTCTTCTGCTTCACAGACTGGGGTTGGCACATAGCAGTAATGCAGGAAGCTAGGTAGGAACCCCAGGCCTCCCTGGGTTCCACAGAGGGATGACTGCACCATGAGGTATGAGGCAGAGGGGAGAGATTGAAGGATGAGTCTTCCTCCGTATAGGGGAAAACCAACAGGGAGATGGTAGGCACAGGGAGGGGGCCAACCCCTGCAGGGAGACACAGGGGAAGCCCTGCAGCCTTTGGGGTAGAGCAGCCTGCTTCTAGTTCAGCTCTGCTGTTCAAAGTGCTGTTTGTGCACATTTGCTTCACCTCTGGCCTCTGCTTCCTCCTCTGGCAAATGACAGGGTGCAGAGCCCTCATCTTCTGAGGCAACTTCAGAGATGTATGCTGACAAGACTGAGCCCTAAGGTCCTTCCTGGGCCTTAATCTGAGCTCCTAGGAGCCTGGAGATGTCTTTGCAGAAGCCAAGACAAGAAAGGATCAGGGACCCCCAAAAAGTCTAGGAGAGATAGAAGGACAGGGCTGGGAACTGGGAGTCACTGAGGCTTTGAAGGAAAGGGAGAGTCAGTGGTGGATGCTCCAACTTTGTAGGTGGAGCAGGGTGGAAAGGCCACTCACTGGCCTTGGCAAAGTGTGAGGCCCTGGTGACCCCTGGAAGAGGGCATAGAGCAAGGAGGGCTGACGCAACAAGGAAGCAGATGCAGCAAGTGGAGAAGTTGTAATGACAAGGCCTTGGCTGTGGGTAAGATGCCATCCAGAGGGAACCAGGCTGCTTGGGCCTTTCCTCCTCCTCAGGGAATTCAGCCTCGTTGGTGCAGATGAAAGGCTACTGCTGCACTGGGAATCTCAGCTGTACTCTGCCATGTCATCTTGGGCCAGTGCCTTGCCCTCTATAGGTGGCCTCAGATTCGGGAGCAGACATTGTGGGGCTTGGACCAAATGATCTGGAGGGGACAGCTCTAGAGCAGATCAGTGCTCCTACTCCCAATCAACCTCCTGGGAGTGGGAAGCTGGCCTAAAGACACAAGCAACTTTTGCCCTTCTTGGATGTGTTTGGGCACAGTCATCTTCATGGTTCATGAAAGGTATTAGGCAGAAACCCACTTCCCCTCCCAGTTTTTCTATTTCTGAGAGTGGTGTGCATAAGAAAGGCACCTGAGGCTGAAACTGAGCCCCAGAAGATGTAGGGGTTAAGTGCTTGGGAGCAGAGCTCCTGGATGTGGTAGTCAGCCAGAGGCAGTTGAGGGACAGAAAAGATCCTATCAGTGCTTTGGAGTGGAAGACAGCATGTAGGGGCTTCGGGTCAAGGTTTGAAGAATCATCCTGGGTCAGATTTGGTGGAGTGGGTGTGCTGGGTGAGGGAGACTTTGTGGTACATGGTGATAGCTAGCATTTTAATAAGCCTAACTGTGAGCCAGGTACTGTACATAATGCCTCAAAAGCAGGACGACATTGTCACAGCCACCCTGAGAGGGAGGTGCTGATTCTTTTACATATTCACAGATGCGCAATCTGAGGCAGGCAGCAGGGAAGTGACTTGGATAGCTGGGGAGTGTGTGAATCTGAGAGCCTTACTGAGCCACTACCCTAAGAGGGATAACTTGTGAACTCTGAGCCTGAGACAGCACCAGCAGGAGTCTGAGACCAGAGATGCTCTGCCCCCTCCCTTCCCTGGGTCAGTCACAGACCTGCCAAAATCACAACTCAGAGGAGGGAAAATCAGCCTCTTTTCATGAGGTGGTAGAAGACCTGGAGAGAGGATGTGTGTTTAACAGGGAAGTCCTTCTGAAGATTTCTAAGTACCTTTATGGATATGGTTAGGACATTGTCCTGTCTGAGAGGTGGGCAGGGCAGCACTGACCTCCCAGAGCCTGGTGGGGACTAGAATTTTAAGGATGTCACAATGCAGAACCCAGGAGAATCCTGGGCTTGCCATGACAGAGGGCCCCTACATCAGGTCACCCAAACTGGCTGGCAGGCTGGTCTCAATTGTTGCTCTCAGTCCTGGGGCAGAGGAGGGAATGAACTCCCAGGATACCCCTGTTCCTTTGGATGCCAAGCCTATACTGAGCTCCTCTCAACTGCCCCCTGACGACGGTAGTGGAAGAAGGCATGATGGCAGACCTGATACACAGTCACCACCAAGGGATGATCCCAGAACTCATCAGGGTCAACAAGATGGCATCCCGGATTCGCGTGATGGACAAGGTAGGTGGAGAAGAAGTCAACCCCCAGTCGTCTATGTCATGGGAGATTAAGCTGTCCCAAACCTGTTTCTCACAATATTAGGTCTTGAAGCAGAAGAAGGTACAGGAGCCATTCCACCTGCGGAACTTCATGTCAATGAGCCCTTGGCCTACGTCGAATATCTTCTAGCCACCATTCGTGGTGCTGGTGAAGGGACAAGTGGACAGGGTGTCCAAGAGGGAGGCTCCCAGGACCTCCCTAACAGTCCTCAGGGATGTGGATCCAGGACACTCACTAGAAGACACGGTTCCCATGCTGAAAGCCAGCTGGCACATCTGGCAGAAGCAGTGGAGGTCACACCACCAACAGCCACTGATCCTCCCTCCAAAGCTCTCCCTGTGGATCCCCAGAGGTCTAGCACCAGGAAAAGGTGAAGGAAGACCTCGCAAACTGCCCTTGCCCCTCCATTCTCAAAATCACCCGGTGGATGTGGGACCCAACAAAAGAGGAGCTGAGGAAGGTGGGTCATCTCAGATGCCACAAGGGGCCATTCAATCCCGGCCAGGGAAGCCCTGGAGGTCCTCACTTTCCTGCTGCTCTGCCCTCCCCCTTTCTGTGCAACCTTTCCCTCCCTTTCCCTTGGCCTTCCTTTTGGAGCCATCTCTGTCCCCTTGGCCATCACCCACTCCAGCAGACACCCATAATATGCCACAAAAACCCTGGGGTCCATGGGACCCTCTCTATCCTCTTCCACAACATTGCTCATTGAGGATACATTAAGTGAAATGTTATCCAGGTGTTGCCTTGCATTGTTTCCTCTAAAAATAAAAAAATGGATTAAAAACATCAAAACAAAGGACTTTGATGGTGAATTTTTGAGTCCTTTGGTCTTCTTCTGGGGTCTGCTCCATGGCCTGTACTGCCTTTTCTCCCCCTGCCACCCCCTCTATTATTCCCTCATCTTCCCAGTCTCTGGTACCCTTGGCCTCTTTGAGCCACCCCCACCAGGCTACAGGGAAAGAAGCCTCCTCGCATAGACAGCTTGGGACTTTGACTGCTCTGGGGCCCTGGTCTAGACTCCCTGCCTGCACATTCCTCCTTCACAGAACCGTGCTTTCTTTGTGGTTCCCACCACAGCCCAGATGTGCAGGGGGCAGGAAGCAGGGGGGAGAGTGCCTGCTGGCCCAGGGCCACAACTAGTCTCTTAGGTGGCCACCACCTGACCCGGGATCAAGTGCGAAACCAGAGTCAGGCACAGAGTTGGTCTAAGCTGAGTGTGATGTGGAGGGAGAGTCCCTTGAGTTTAGATCAGGGTAGCCAGCAGCAAGGGACTGGTTTCCGAGAGAAAGATCTCAGGGCAGGGCAGGTCACCATCCTCAAAGAGGAATCTCAGAGACTGAGAGCTGGGATAGTCCCTGCACTACAGAGACTCCAAGAATCTCAACTTGCACATGAGGTAACAAGGGCCCAGGGAGCAAAGGGCAATTGCCCAGGGATTCAGAGGCCCAGGCAGACTGGAAGGCAGAGCCTCGGAATGCCAGGCCAGTGTGCTCTCCGTATTCCCACAGGTAATATGTGTTTAGGCAGAGCGAGGAGGCAGAGGAGTCTGGATCTGAGGGAGTGGAACAGCGGGGTACCCATGCCAGGAGGGTGCAACCCTGGAAAACAGCCCTGCACCCAGGAGGCTCCCACCCTACTCCCTTTCTGGAATAAATAATCATCAGCCTCATCCTTGGGCATGAGCCATCCCTGCCAGGGGAGCAGGGAGGCACTGGGGCTGGAAATGGGGGATGGATGGCCATTATCTTCCCCTCTCTGGTGCCTACCATGACCTGAGTGGAGGTAGCCAGGCAGCTCAGACTTCAGCAACTCTCCTCAGAGTAAAATCATTTTCATGGAATTGTCCCTGGATCTGTATCACAGGCCATATCGGATCCCCTGGGGATAGCTGGCCATGTCTGCTCTACAAGGCTGAA
>JAQQSK010005930.1:0-14675 GCA_028658325.1 Potorous gilbertii
GTTTCCTTTATCAAGGTATTGACCTGTTTTCCATGCTTTTCTTGCATCTCTCTCATTTCTCTTCCCAATTTTTCCTCCACTTGTCTAACTTGATTTTCAAAATCATTTTTGAGCTCTTCCATGGCCTGAGCCCATTGGCTATCTATTTCAGGTGTTTGGGATACAGAGGCCTTGACTCCTATGTCTTTACCTGATGATAAGCATTGTTCTTCTTCATCAGAGCAGAATGGTGCAATCATTTGGTCACCAAGAAAGTAACCTTCTATGGTCTTATTTTTTTCCCCTTTTCTGGGCATTTTCCCAGACAGTTACTTGACTTCTGAGATTCCTGTCCACCCCTGCCTAGGCCTGCCCAGCTAGTGTTTGGGGTCTGAGATTCAAATGCTGCTCCCCAACCTCAGGGCTTTTGGCAGGAGGTCTGGCTGCTATTCAATGGGAGCTTAAGTTCTGATGCTCAGGTGGGGGCAGGGCCCCCTCCCAGGCTCAGTTCCCTCAGTGGGTTTATGCAGAGACCTTCTGTAATGGAGCTCCTGCCGAGCTCCTACCTGCTCCGGGAGTCTCTGGCCAACTGCTGCCTCCACCACTGCCTCCCGAGGAAGGCCGAGTTAAGAAGACACCCCACTCCCCTCTCAGCCTGTTCAGATGTCTCTCTCACTAACCTGTGCGTCTGTGGGTGGAGGGACCTTCGCGGACGCTGAAGTTCCTTCCCTGAAGCCTGCTCGTTCCTGTCTGTGCTGCCCGGCCAGGGCAGGGCTGGGCTCCACTCCTGTCTGGTGCATGATAGACCTTTGGGATTGATTTTTCAGGGCTCTCTGAAACGGAATTCTCCTTCGCCCCATTGCTGAATGGATCGACTATTCCAGAATTTGTTGGGAGTTCTTTTTATAGATAAGTATGGGCTCTGGGTTCGGACCTGGCATATGTGAGTCTTTCTACTCTGCCATCTTGGTTTCGTCCCTAACCTACTTATTCTTTAAAATTAGATTGTTTGTTCTCTAGTTAGTTTTTCATCTGTTTCTAAAATCTTGTATTAAACATAATTTTATTGCATTGTGATCTGAAAATGATGCATTTAGTATTTCTGCTTTCAAGTATAAAATTTTTATACCTATGTGTATTCCTTTCTGTTACCATTCAGTTCTCTCCAGATATCTATTGTATCTAGCTTATCTAGAATTCTATTAACTTATTTGACATGTTTCTTATTTATATTTTCGTTTGAATAATCTAATTCTGAGAGGAGAAGACTATAGTCCCTGACTACTATAGCACTGCTATTTCCACCTGTAATTCATTTTGCTTTCCTTTTAAAATTTACATTTTATAGTATTTGGTGCATATAGGCTTCATACTGAAGAGTCTTCGTTTTCTATGCTACCTTTTGTCATAATGTAGTTTCCATGTTTATCTCTTTTGTTTAAATGTATTTTAGCTTTAACTTTGTCTGAGGTCATGATTGCTAGTCCTCCTTTTTTCCATTAGCTGAAGCGTAATAAATTCTAATCCAGCCTTTTATTTTAACTATGTGTATCTCCCATTTTAAAATATGTTTTTTTCAACAACATATTGCCAGATTCTGATTTTTAATTCATTCTGATATCCATTTCCATTTTATGAATGAGTTCATTCCATTCACATTCAAAGTTATAATTGCTATTTGTATATTTTCCTCCATTCTATTTTCCCTCACTATTGTCCTTCTCAGCTTCTCTTTTTACCCCATTCCTTCCTCTCATGTCTGGTTTATTTCTAAGCACTATCTGCCTAATCCATATCCTTTTAAGGAATCCCGCCCTTTTGTTCTTCCCTTATTCTATTCCTTAATCTACCCACCCCACTCAGAGTCCCTCCCTTATCCTCTTTCCCCATCCTCCGAATTCTTACTCTACTCACCCTTCTAAAAGTTCCTCCTTTATCCTGTCCTTTTGATTTCTTATTTCTTTATAAATCTACAAGACTTTTATACCATTCTAGATGTATATGTTGTTTCCTCTTTAACCCAGTTCAATAAGTGTAAGGTTCCAGCACTACCAGACCTCCACCCAAACCTGTTTCCTCTCTGTTTTTCCTTTCACGTCTCATTTTCATGAGATAATTGCTGCTTTTTAACTTCTCCCTAGCCAGTTTTATTTTTTATAACCACCCCATCATATTCAGCTCAACTCAAGCCCAGATTCAAATCATTCAAGTAATGATGACAATCTTAAGAGTATTAATAACATTTTCACATAAAAGATGTAAACAGTTTGATCTTATTGAGTCACTTATAATTGGCCTTTAACGTGTAAGTTTCTCTCAGATTTTTCACTAAGTTGTGGTCCTTTTTGTCACAAATATCTGAATCATTAAATGTCTGTGCGTCTGGGGGTGGAGACATTAAATGTCTTTTTTATTCAGAATTATATTCACTTTTTCTAGGTAAGTTATTTTGGTCACAACCCCAGTTATTTTGCTCTTTGAAATATAATGTTCTAAGACCTACGGTCTCTTAATGTAGATTCTTCTACATTAAATTCTACATTCTGTTATGACCCTGATTGTAGATCCGTAATGTTTAATAGAGAAAGAAAAAAAAATCATAAACGCAAATATTGGAACTTAAATAGAAAGTACGAAAAGGAAAAAAAAGCATGTGACGGGCATAGCAGGACATGAGAGGATTCAAAATATATAAAGATAAATTTTTGTTTCAAGAAAGTCTGCATGATAAATACCACATGTTGTGTTCAGAACTGTTCATCTTCTCTTTGCTTCCTTGTAAGTTTTCTTATTCCCTCTGCTGTGTACTTTTTACTTTGCTCTTTTTTCACCCTTCCTCCCCCCCAAAGGCCACAATTAAGTGCAGATAGATATAAATATGTGCATACACACACACACATATACACATACATATGTATATACATATATATGCTTACCCTGACAAATTCTACTCCTGATCTTTGTTTTTACGTTTGTGTATATATCTCTTGTTTCCTTAGCCTACCCCCTCCAAGGATTCCTTCTCTATCCACCCATTCCCATAAATCTAAGTTCCCTTTTATAGCCCCCTATAACCTATTCCCTCACTCTCCCCTCTACAGATCTCTCCTTTATCCTACCATTCCTATTGATCCAAACACTCTTAATTACGCCCCCTTTAACTTATTCCTCTTCCCACTCTCTATTCCCTTGCATTTTATTTCTTCTGAATTTAGAAGACATAAACACACACATAGACACATGTACACGCATATATACGAATGGATGTATTGTTCCTCTTAAACCCATTCCTGATGAAAGCAGGTTACAAGAACTATCAGTCCTCCTTCCCATCTAATTCCTCTGTATCAATTCTTCCTCTTGCACCTCATTTGCATAATATAGCTACTCTTTTTGGCTATTGCTAAGTGGTTTTACTTTTTAAAGTCATATCTATATCAGGTCTATCCCAATATTTCTTATGAACTATCCAATTACCAATGATAATCTTAGACATATGTTTTATAATTTACATACATAAAAAGTAAACAGTCTGTTCTTATTGAATCCCTTATAATCAGTCCTTACAATCAGTTGTACCAAAGTATGTACCTAAAATCCCTCTTGACTCTTGTATGTCAAATCTTCTATTAAGTTCAGTTTTTTTTAAAAACTAAGTCCTGAAAGTCTGATAGTTGATCAAATGTCCATTTTTTTTTTGCTTAACTTTACTAGGTATGATGTTTTCGACCAGAGCACCAGTTCTTTTGCCCTTCAATATATAATATTCCAAGACCTGCAGTCCTTTAGTGACTCCACTGCTAGGTTTTGTGTGATTCTAATTATAGCATCACTATATTTACATTGTTTTTTCCTTATTACTTTTAATATTTCATCCTTGAGCTAGGGGTTTTGAAATCTGACTATAATATTTTTATGGATTTTCTTCATTGGATCTCTTTCAAGTGTTCAATGATTTTTTTCTCTATTTCTACTTTCCCTCCTCGTTTGAATTTTTCACATCAATTTTCTTTAACTGTTTCTTGTATTATTGATTCAAGATCATTTTTTTGATCATAGCTTTCAGGTACTCCAATTATTCTTATGTTTCCTCTTCTTGACCTGTTCTCCAGATCAGTTGTTTTTATTATAAGATGTTTCACTTTCTCTTCTATTTTTTCATTATTCATATTTTAATTTTTTCTTAGTCTCATAACATTGCTGGCTTAGCATTGCCTAATTCTGGTTGTCAAGGTGTCATTTTCTTCCTTAAGATTTTGAATCTTCTTTTCTAATTGGTTGACTTTCTTTCCATAATCTTATTTTTCTTAGATTATTCTTATTTATTTATAATATTTCCTCCCTATCTCTCATTTGATTTTTAAAGTATTTTTAAAGTTCTACTATGAATTCTTTTTGGTGACCATTTGATCCTACTCTTTGGGGTAGAAGAGGGTTCTTTGCTTCAATATCCTCCTTGGAATATTAACTTCTCCATTCCCACAATAACTTTTTATGGTTGGATTCTTTCTCCGTAACAGTGGATTTTTTTTTTTACAATAATAGCACAAATTTTGTAATCACCTCTAGTCCTGTGGTATGGGGGTGGTGCCTCTTAGCCCAAATCTTCAGTTCTCCCTTCTAACTTGGAACCAAAGCCAAACTCCAGCCCCCTGTAAGTGCCCACAGCCAGGGCCACACTGCCTCACTGTTTTTGTACTCACTAGGCATGTACTGGTTCCTTCTTGGACCTTCCTTCTCCCTACAGCTTTATGCAGCAAGCTGATTCTAACATTCCTTGTCAGTAGAGGTTCCCTAGATCTTCCCTGGTTCAACTTCCCTCACTATTCTGGGGGCTACTCCTGTGGCTTGGGCTGAGGCAGCCCGTCAAACCAACTAACTCCAGGACTTGCCATTTGTTGTTTAAGCAGCTTGTCCCTTGCTGTTAAATCAGAACCTAGCTTGGAGGAGTTTACTCTTCACAGGGACCAAACCTGTCCTGGGATTTTTCTTCTGATCTTCTCAAATTGTCCCAGGAAGACCCCTGTTGTGCCCCATTCTTATTTATTTTTACCCACACTTCGTTCACCCTAAGGTGTTATTTTATCTCTTTTGTGGTGGAAATTCTAGAAAGCTTAGAATTTTCTGACCACCATCTTCGGAGAATCCTATCCTGCTTACTCATTTTTATTTTGTTTTATTTTAGCAGCTCGTTGTTTGTAACTAGGTTCTAGTTTCGAGACGTGGGGGAATGGTGTCCCAGGAATCAAGTCCTTCTTACTGTTATTTTATGAGTTCTATCTGGAGGTCCAACTTCAGGCACTCATTTCCACCCCTAAGGCATGGCTAGGGGCCCCAGCCATACTGTCCTGCAAATACTCTTGTTTCCCAAAGTCCCTATTGTGGCTGCAAACTTCATCTCTTCTTTCTGCCCTGAAGCTGAAACCAGAAACTCTGCTCTCCTGGAAATACCTACAGCCAGTAGGGTCCCTTATATTATTGCACTGAGTGTGTGTTTACACCGTTTCACCAACAGCCCAGTCCTGGACCGTATCTGGTCAGCACAACTGAGCCTGGTGTTCCAAGACAGCACTTGGTCTTTAAATGTTCCCCTATTGAGCTGTCAGGACTCCCTATACACGCACACACACACACACACACACACACACACACACATTGTCTGTGAGGTGAAAGTTCCTGGGGCCAAGGCTGTCTCAAGAACCTGCTGCCCCCACAGTTTGTTTTTTGTTGCATAGAGTCTGTTAGCCCATGAGCCTAGGAAAATTGCAAAGGCTGAAGGGGACCAGTGAAGTATTGAAGCTGTCCCAGACAACTCCACCTCAGTAAATCATGAGGAGATCGTTAGTCCAGGGGCATGGAGCCCACAATCCTGTACACCAGGACATAAGTCATGCCCCAGCACAGCCACGGGAATAGGGAAGACACTAGTGCAAATGGGTTCATCAATCACTAACCCTGCCTATGCTTAGGAGGGGAGAGCTCCTGTGGCAAGAGCACCCCTCCCCCACACTTAGCAGAGTTAGCTCCAGGGTAACTCCAGGGAAATTCAGAAAGACTTCACCTGGCCTCTGCTTTGGCCTATCAGCCAGTTCAGCGTCAGGTAAGCTACAGCATTCTAGCTTCTAGCTGAAAGAACCAGAGGCTACAAAGCCTCAAGTTCTAAGTACAAGAATGGTGAAACAGAGCCCCCTGTAACCCAGAAGCAGAGATCTGCTTTAAAAGCCAGGAGTTGTTGACTCGTTTTTCATTATTTTCTTGCATAACTTTCGTTTCTCTTCCCAATTTCTGCTCTACTTCTCTTAATTGATTTTCAAAATCCTTTTTGATCTCTTCCATTGCCTGAGACCAATTCATATTTTTCTTGGAGACTTTAGATATAGGAACTTTGACTTTGTTTTACTCTGTTTGCATGGTTTGCTCTTCTTTGTCACCAAAATAAGATTCTATAGTTTGATTCCACTTACGGATTTTGCTCAATTCCCCGGCAATTTACTTGACTTCTGAGTTCTTTGTCAAGACAGTTCTCTGCTTCTAGTGGGGGTGGAGGATGTACAGTTAGGCACTCAATCCTCCCACAATCTGTGGGCCTAGAGTTCCAGAAACCATGGATGCAGTCACCCTATCTGCTGTGGTGGCTGCTGAGGGTTCCTTCACCCTCTCCCCCTTTGTCACCCTGGGGTGGGGGCCAAACCACTCCACTTTTCTGCACGGATCCCACAGGTTTTTCCCACTGACTTTCAATTTATTTTCAGGCTTTTGGGGTCATAACGTCTGGGAACCACCACAGAGGTGAGAGATTCGGTCTCCCTAAGGCCTTCTCAGGTCCCCACTGTGCACTTGGGGCCCACACTGGACTGCGCACTGCATCCAGTGTGACATAATAGACACTTACTGGGGACCTTCCAGGCTGTGTTGGGCTGAAAATTTGCTTCACTCTGTCATTCTGTGAGTTCTGCAGCTCCAGAATCTATTGAGAGACGTTTGTTACAGATTTTGGCTGGGCTTGGCAGGAGCCTTCTAGAAAGTCCGTGCTGTTACTTCCCCATCTTGGCTCCGCCCTTCAATCATGGAAGAATTTAAAAGGAAAATTAGACTAATGGAAAAGGAAGCAAAAAACTCAACTGGGAAAATTGAACAAATGATAAAGGATGTACAAAAACTAACTGGAGAAAATAACTCCTTAAAAGGAGCAATTGGACAGATGGAAAAGGAAATGCAAAAGTTAACTGAAGAAAACAACTTGATAAAAAATTAGAATTGGACAAGTAGAAGCTAACGACTCTATGAGACATCAAGAATCAATCAAACAGAATGAAAAGCATGCAAAGATAGAATAAAATGCAAAATATCTAGTTGTAAAAACAACTGAACTGGAAAATAGATCCAGGAGAGAAAATCTAAGAATTACTGGCTTACCGGAAAGACATGATGAAGAAAAGAGCCTGGACAATATTTTTCAAGAAATCAAGAAGGAAAACTATGCAGAAATCCTAGATTCAGAGGACAAAATTGTCATTGAAAGAATCCATTTTCAACTCCTGAAAGGTACCCCAAAGTGAAAACACCAAGGAATATTGTTGTCCAATTCCCGAACTATCAAGTGAAGGAGAAAATACTGCAGGCAGCTAGGAAGAAACAATTCAAATATTGAGGAGCTATAGTCAGAATCACACAGGGCCTTGCAGTTTCTACATTAAAAGATCAGAGGTATTGGAATACGATATTTCACAAGGCAAAGTAGCTGGGACTACAATCAAGGATCAATTACTTAGCAATATTGTTAGTCAAGGAGATGGGCATTCAATCAAATAAGGGATTTCTAGACCTTCCTGATGAAAAGCCCAGATCGTCAAACACAAGTCTCAAGAGAGGCATAAAAAAATAAACGGGCAACCTGTTATTAAGTATGGCTAAACTGTTTACATCCCTATAATAGAAGATGATACAAGAGAATTGTATGTTTAGTATGATATATGAAAGGAATACACATAGAGTATAAAGTAAATGATGTGATGATAAAAATGTGATTTAAGGGTACAAAGGGATTGTAATGGGAGATGTGAAAATGAGGAGGCAGAAAAAGGTAAATTATATCACAGGAAGAGGCAGAAAAATATATTGCAGTAGAGGGAAAGAGGAGAGGGAGATGAGAATTGCTTGAGATTTGCTCTCATCTGATTTGGTTCAAGGAAGGAAAAACAGACTCAGTTAAGTATAGAAATCTAATTAGCTCTATGGGCCGTAGAAGGGGAAAGGGGAAAGGAAAGGGAGAAGAGGCTAAAAGAGAGGAAAGAAGTAGTAAGGGAAAGGGGGAGTAATAGGGAAACAGGCTGAAAGAAGGAAGGGAAGACGAAGGGAGGCAGGGGTCAAAAATTAAAACTGTTGTGGAGGGGAAGGGAAAACTAAAAGCATAAAAAGGAGAAAAGAGGAAGAAGGAAAAGACACACATAGTAATCATAACTCTGAATACAAATGATATGAACTCTCCCATAAAATGGAGAGGGATAACAGAATGGATTAAAAACCATAATCCAACAGTATGTTGATTACAAGAAACATATTGAAAAAGGTACATGCAGGGTAAAGGCAAAAGGCTGGAGCAGAATATTTTTGCTGCTGCTGATGTGAAAAAAACAGGGGTAGCAATCCTAATCTCAGACACAGCAAAAGCAGAAATGCATCTAAGCAAAAGAGATAAGGAAGGAAAATATATCCTGTTAAAAGGCACCATAGGCAAGGAAGCAATATCGTTACTAAACATATGTACTCAAAGTGCTATAGCATCCAAAGACTTAGAGAAGAAGTTAAGGGAGTTACAGTAAGAAACAGACAGCAAAACTATACTAGTAGACGACCTCAACTTCCCCCTCTTTGAACTTGATAAATAAAACTTCAAAATAAGGTAAATATGATAGCTCTCGGTAGAAAAGTGAATGAAGATAGAAAGGAATATAACTTTTTCTCAGCAGTACGTGGCCCATATACAACAATTGACCATGTACCAGGGCATAAATCTTCACAATTCAATGAAGAAAGGTAGAGATTGTGAACACATCCTTCTCAGATCATACGATAAAAATTATATGTAATAAAAGGTCATAGAAAGAGAAACCAAAAATTAATTGGAAACTAAATAATCTAATCGAAAAGAATGAGTGGGTTAAACAAAAAATCATAGAAACAATCAACAACTTCATTCAAGAGAATTACAATCATGAGATAACCTACCAAATTTTATGGGATACTGCAAAAGTAGATCTTAGAGGAAGTTTTATGTCTTTGAATATCTACATGAGTAAAACAGAGAAAGAAGAGATCAAAAAATGATTATGTAGCTGAAAAAACTAGAAAAAATATTTTTAAATCCCACATGAATACCGAATTAGAAATACTGAAAACCAAGGGAAAGATTAATAAAATTTAAATTAAGAAAACTATTGAACTCATAAATAAAACGAAAAGTTGGTTTTACGAAAAAAAACCCCAATAAAATTGATAAACCTTTGGTCAATTTGATTAAAAAATGAAGAAAAAAACCAAATTACCCACATCAGAAATGAAAAGGGTGAACTCATCTCCAATGAGGAGGGAATTAAAACAATAATTAGAAATTACTTCGTCCAACTCTGTACCCACAAATTTGACAGTGTAAACGAAACGCATGAGTATTTTTTAAAAATATAAATTGCGCAAATTAATCAAAGAGGAAGTTGAATAGTTAGATAACCCTGTCTCAGAAAAAGAAATTGAACAAGGGCCCAGGGCCAGATGGATTTACAAGTCAATTATATTAAACATTTAAAGAACAGTTAATTCCAATATTATATCTACCATTTGGGAAAATTAGTGAAGAAACAGTCCAACCAAATTCTTTTTATGATATAAATATGATTCTGATACCTAAACCAGGAAGAGCCAAAAGAGAGAAAGAAAATTATAGACTAATTTCTCTAGTGAATACAGATGCTAAAATTTTAAATAAGGTGTTAGCAAAAAGAACACAGCTACTTATCATGGGAATAATACATTATGATCAGGTAGGATTTATACCAGGAATGCAGGGTTGGTTCAATATTAGGAAAACTATCAGCATTATTGATCATATCAATAGCAAAACTAACAGAAACCACATGAATATCTCAGTAGATGCAGAAAAAGCTTTTGACGAAATACAACATCCATTCCTATTGAAAACACTGGAAAGCATAGGAATAAATGGAACTTTCCATAAAATAATAAGCAGTATCCACCTAAAGCCATCAGTAAGCATTATACACAAGGAGTATAAGCTAGATGCATTTGCTATAAGATCAACGGTGAAACAAGGATGTCCATTTTCACCACTGTTATTCAATATGGTACTAGAAATGTGAATTGTAGCAATAAGAGAAGAAAAAGAAATTGAAGAATTAGAATAGGTAAAGAAGAAACTAAGTTATCACTCTTTGCAGATGATATGATGATATACTTAGAGAGTCCCAGAGAATCAAGGAAAAACTACTTGAAATAATAAATAACTTTGACAAAGTTTCAGGTTAAAAAATAAACCCAGTTAAATCATCTACATTTCCATATATTGCTAACAAATCCCAATAGCAAGAGACAGAAGGAGGAATCTCATTTAAAACTGTGGTGGACATTATAAAATACCTGGAATTCTAACTGTCAAAACAAACCCAGGGACTATATTAACAGAATTACAAAACATTTTTCTCAGAAATAAAGTCAGATCTCAGTAAGTGGACAAACATCAATTGCTCATGGGTAGGCTGAGATAATATAATAAAAATGACAATTCTACTTAAATCAATTTACTTAGTGCCATACCAAACTACCATATAATTATTTTCTAGAGCTAGAAAAAAATAACATCAAAATTCATCTAGAAGAACCACACATCCAAAATGTCAAGGGAACTAATGAAAAGAAATGCTAGGTAAGGAGATCTAGCCATACCAGATCTCAAATTGTGTCATAAAGCTGCAATCATCAGAACCACTTGCATTGGCTGAGAACTAGAGGGGTAGACCAGTGGAATAGGTTAGGTATTCAAGACACAGTAGTTAATGAATATAGCAATCTACTGTTTGATAAACCCAACGACCCAGGCTTCTGGGATAAGAACTCACTGTCTGACAAAAATTGTTGGGAAAACTGGATAGCATTGTGGTGAAAACTGGGCATAGATCAATGCCTGACACCGTACACAGGAATAAAGTTCAAATGCATACATGATCTAGGTATAAAGACTGATACTATAAACAAATTAGGGGAGGAAGGAATAGTGTGTTTGTCAGATTTATGGAGAATGAAGAAATTTTTGACTAAACAAGAGATAGAGAATATTATGAAATGCAAAATGGATAATTTTGATTACATTAAATTGGAAAGTTTTTTGCACAAATAAACCCAATGCAACCAACATTAGAAGGGAATCAGAAAACTGGGAAAGAATTTTTACAGCTATCTGTGATAAAGGCCTTATTTCTAAAATACATAGAGAATTGATTCAAATGTAAAAGAATACAGGTCACTCCTCAACTGATCAATGGTCAAAGGATATGAACACCCAGTTTTCAGAGGAGGAATTAAACACTATCTATAGCCATATGAAAAAAATGCTCTAAATCACTATTGATTAGAAAGATGCAAATCAAAACAACTCTGAGGTACCACATAACACTTATCAGGTTGGCTAACATGAGAAAACTGGAAGATGATACATGTTGGAGAAGGTGTAAGAGAGTTGGAACACTAATTCATTGTTGGAGCTGTGAGCTGATCCAACCATTCTGGAGAGCAATTTGGAACCATTGACGAAAGGGCTACAAAAAAATTGAGTACCCTTTGACCCAGCAATATCTCTTCTAGGACTGTTTCCCTAAGAGATCATAAAAATGGCAAAGGGTGCTACAAATACAAAAATATTTATAACAGTTCTCTTTGTGATGGCCCAAAACTGGAAATCAAGGGGATGCTCATCTGTTGGGGAATGGCTGAACAAGTTGTGGTATATGAATTTAATGGAATATTATTTTGCTATAAAAATGTTGAATAGGAAGACTTCAGAGAGGCCTGGAAGGATTTATATGACCTGAAACTGAGTGAAAGGAGCAGAACCAGGAGAACTTGGTACACAGCAACAACCACAGTGTGCGAGGAATTTTTCTGGTAAACATAGTCCTATACAGCAATGCAAGGACATAAAAAATTCCCAATGGGCTTTTGAGGCAAAATGCCTTCCTCATTCAGAGAAAGAACTATGAAACTGGATAGCAGAATGAAGCAGACCATTTTCTCTTGTGTTATGTTATGGTTTTTTTTTCAGTTGTTTTATATCGTGGTTTCTCCCATTCATTTTAATTGTCCTATGCAATATGATTAAGGTGAAAATGTATTTAATAAGAATGTCTGTGAAGAACCTATTTAAGACTGCATGCCATTTCGGGGAAGGAGTGGAGACGGAAGGGTGAAGGAGGGGGAGAGAGTGGAAAAAAATCTAATATATATAGAATTGATTGTAGAAGACCCTAAATAAATAAAATAATTTTTAAAAAGCTCATGAATAGTTGTGTGTTGTGATGCCATTTGCACAGTTTTGCACAGTTTTCTGTCTCATCAAGTGTTGCAGTGCTTTCCTTCATTTTGCAATATAGATGGCTGAACTCATTTACTGGATCTGAAGGTCACATTTGTTTCTATTATTACTGCTTTTCTGTTGATTTACCTTTATATTTCAGGGTTTTGAATTTTCTTCTCCCTGAAATCTTTGGTGCTTTTAGTCTCCCTGTTTATGTTCCTTGTCACTTCCTGACTCCCTCCTATCAAACTGTGGATAGTTAGTGGGGTTTCAAATCATCAAATCCTTCTTTCCAATTCACGTGGGATCAGGACTGGTCCAGCCTGGATTCTGTACTGTTTCCTTAGACTTTGTGGAGTACTGCAGAGTCCCCCATGTCCATGATGTTCTATTTTGATTTACCCTGATTTACACTGCGGGGTCTATTTTGATCAATGGTCAAAGGATATGAACACCCAGTTTTCAGAGGAGGAATTTAACACTATCTATAGTCATATGAAAAAAATGCTCTAAATCACTATTGATTAGAGAGATGCAAATCAAAACAACTCTGAGGTACCACATCACACCTATCAAGTTGGCTAACATGTAAAACTGGGTGTTCATATCCTTTGACCATTGATCGAAATAGACACAGCCGTGTAAATTAAGCATCTGTTTTCCCCAGCGTTGCCAGTTTAGAACTTTGTAGCAGTGGTGTCTCTGGGTTGTAGAATTTGGCAGGAGAAAGCCTGATGGGTTGTGGCCAAGCTGGTTGTCAAGGTCTGAGCAAACTTCTGAGATCTCCACAGCACTGAAAAGAGGGATAGTAGGACCACAATATAGGACTGGGTTACAATGTGTCCTTGGATCTGCTACTATCTGCCCCACTACCTCTTGGGGGAGGTTGGAGATCGGTACTAAGGGGACCCAAGGTCAGTGAGTATAAGTTCTCAGGTTTTTTGGTGTGATTTTTTGCCTCTTAATCTCCTATCTTGTTGCTTACTTAAAATCCAAATGCTTCATTTTGAAGAGGAGGAAACTCAAGCCAAAATGACTTATGACTTTGGAGGAGGGGGTGTATCACAGGCAGTAAGTGACAGAGGTATAATTTCAAACCACACCCCCTGACTTCAAATCCACTTCCTATTCCACAGTGATCTTTTGCCAGTCTCCACTTACGTTTTCTGAGCTCTACCAATGTATGTCCTCATATTGAGTATTGTTTTAAAAAAGTATTTTCTGATTTAGTGAAGTAGTTTACACTGACACAGTGGTGAGGAGAAATGAAAGGAGAAGAAGAGAGCAAGTCTACCTGGCTCTAGGACCTCAGTTCAGTCATCACTGGTTTTGAGAGAGCTTCTCCTCTTCTTATGTTCTCCTCACCACTCCCTATGTTCAGCACTAGACTGAGCAGGCAGATACCAAGTGGCAGCTTCTTCAAATGTAAACTGATGTAGAATCTAATAAGAAACATTATACTCAGATTTCGCTCATAATTTACTCAGCATTTTTAGAAATTTTTTGAACCTAAGAACATATTTCCTCATTGTCCCAGGACCTCCATGGATACAAATGCCTCAGTGATTTTGTTTATTCTCTAACTTGTTCATCACTAAAATATTTGGACCTTCTCTTCCTACAACCAGTGTGAAATTTTCTTTAGACAGTGATACTCAATCAAGATGTTTCTATTCAAAGAATTAACATCAGGTAAAAACACTGTGGTGAAATTTACATCAGCACTTTTGTAAGCATTGCAGACTCACTGTCAATGATTTTAAGGGGTTTTGAAATTGGGAAACTGATGCCCAATGGTACTTTGACCCCTGTTATTCTTTATTCTGTTTACATAACTCAGGAATCATATGAAGAATTTTTTTCTCCTGGGAAATGATTATTCTGGACCCAGGTTTTACAGACAGTCTGTCCTCTTGCTCTGTTATATTACTTGGTACTCTGATGTCTAGGACCATCCTCAGATATGTGGGGCTGGGTGAGGAAGACACCATACATTTGCACAGAACTCTGGCAGACAGAGTTTATTCCAAGAATTTCACAGTGATACGCTACCATGTCACCATAGTCCCCTTGAGTATCATTAGATACAGATATTGTGTCCAAGAGGAAAGAGCAA
>JAQQSK010005931.1:0-14675 GCA_028658325.1 Potorous gilbertii
AATTTTGTGAAAATGAATGTAAAAAAGTTAAATAAATAAATTTATATTAAAAAAAAGAAAAAAAAAAAAGAAAATCATGCACCAACACTCCCTCCACTTTGGTCTTGGCTTGTAGCCTTTTCAAATTGAAGAATTTACCATCAGTATGGTAGTTGACCTTGATGGAGAGAGGACTTCATGTTATTGAAATTACCATTTATGAAGACAGAGCCATGAGCAGTGGAAAATAAACCATGGAGTGTAAGAGTCCATCTCAGAATAGGACTTTCTTCTGTCCACCAACCAACTGCAGTGTCCCCTACCTCCTCTCCAAGCACCGTTGCTTTGTATCTCCTTCCAGAATTAGTCTGGAAGTTGTGTCCTTCTACTCCAAGGACTAACTTTCTAAATTTCCACTGCTGGGGTGACATCTACTCACTCAGCATCCACTTTGTGTCTTTAAACTGTGTAGGACTCTGTAATTCTTGTAGGTGTTTCTGAGAAAATGTAATGAAGCATTTCACTTTTTAATTCAGAACAATATAATAAACTGAGCTGTGTAAATCAGGCCAATCCCAAATCCATTTCTTATCTGCCACCTGGACTGTTGGTTTTGCTCAGTATTTATGCTGTCATCTCTAGCAGGTGTTTTTTTTTTTTATTTCAACAAGTCATATCCAGGTTTGGTTCATTTCTGAATTGAAGAATGTTTTTTCTTCTGTGCATGGTTTTTGATGAGGGGTAATCTATGCCTGTGGCCTCCTTCCACATCTCCCAGACATCATGGAACTCACAGGATTACCAGAAGATCTGTTTCTACCATTAGTTTCTCATACTGAAGCTCATTGGAAAGATAATGTATAATGCTTATTTGTTTTTAATGTAACTGAGTTAACCAGTATTTCATGTGGTTTCCAGTTACCTTGATTTTCCTTGGAGAATTTTATGTCATTACTGCATTGCCATGAATGTTGGGAGGATATAGTATGTGTTGCTTGTTTTATTAAATCATCAGACCTATAGACACCTTAGCTCTGTCCCTTAATGTGTAATTAGCAGGTGTAATGGACATTTTCCTTATGGCTTTATTGTAAATATAACTTATGGGAAAAATAATTTGGTAGGAATGATACTGTATGTGCTTATTTTTAACTATCTCCACTGGCAAAACTTATGAATCATGAACCTTTCTTGAATTCAGTATTCAGGATGCACATAAATCTTGTTCATGGTCCAATAGTAAAATGGGTCAACAAGACTGGAACCCAGGTCTGTCCAATTCTAAGGCTGGTTCTATGTCCACTGTGCTTTGCTGTTTCTCTGGTTTTTTTTATCATGGGGCAGCTACGTGATGTAGTGAAGAGAGCACCAGTGCAGGAGTCAGGAGGACCTGAGTTCAAATCTCATCTCAGACACTTGACACTCACTAGCTGTGTGACCTTGGGCAAGTCACTCAATCCCAATTGCCTCATCCTGGGTCATCTCTAGTCATTCTGATGCATATCTGGTCACTGAATTCAGATGGCTCTGGAGGAGAAGTGAGGCTGGTGACCTGCACAGCCCTCCCTCACTCAAAACAAAGTCAAGTGCAAGTCACGTCATCATTTTTCTGATGGCAGGGTCTTCTTTGGCAATGAAGGATGAACGCAAATCTTTTAAATAGTTTAGGTAAAATAATGTGAATATTTCCTAAATAAAACTCGCCAAAATCTAATTTAATCTTTTTCTTCTGCCTACATTCTCCAGGACAGTGTTTTCTAAGTCTTTCAAATTAGGTTTATCATTACAGTTTGAGAGCTTTGTTCTTTACAAACAGCAAAGGGATTTACTAGAAAAGAGTTAAAGTTCTCCTGCCAGTGATATTGGAGGCACTAATACTGGATCTAATCTTCCATATTTGTTTTCTGGTATTCATTTGTGAGGCATTCACCTAAATCCGGGAAACATGTTTAATATTTTAATTGTATTAAACTCTTTTTTTTCTATAGCCTGTTGCAGTTTGTCTTCCTTTCACACCCACTGCAATAATTTTACCCAAATGTTAATGTGTTAGTAAAACTTTTCTTAAATAAAAAAGGAGTCTAATAACACTCCAAACCTCTTCTTCAGTTGGAAGTTCAGCTAAGGAGGGTTTGACTTCAACCTCATTTTCATCATTTTCATTAAATCTGTCTTGGTGTTTGTGAGTGTTCTGATCTAGATGAGCAAATGCAGTGCTGTACGCCAAATCTTTGGAAGATGTCCACTCCTTTTCTGCTCCACTGTTGCCAGTTTTGTGTTGGCTTAACTTTCCCTCCAGGTTAAAAACAACCTGTTCACACTCAGAGAAGTGCTGTAATTTGTAGACATTGATTCTTCTGGTAGTCATTTTGCCTTGGAAACAGCACTTTTTTGAATGTGAATATTTAGCTTGGAAAGGATAAGTCTGTGATCAGTCCGGCACTCTGCACCACACATTGCCTTTGTCACTCTCACATCTTGTCTGTCTCTTTTCCTTACAATCACATAGTATGCAAATGTTTGCTCTGGGGGTGCATCCATGAAGTTTTATTGCATTTAGGCAAACAGAAAACAGTGTTGGTGATGAGGTCATGCAATGCACAAGTCTTCAGCAGTAAATGACCATTGCTGTTGCTTTTTCCAACTCCATTCCTCCCTAAGACTCCCTGCCAAGCCTGGTAGTCTGAGCCTCCTCTAGCATTCAAGTCACCCAGAATAATGAGCTTGTCCTCTTTTGGCACATTGATGATAAGGGTCTCTAGGTCTTCATAAAATTTTTCTTGGATCTCATCATGGTTAATCATGGTGGGAGCATAGACACTGATGATGGTGGCATGGCATTTTCTTGGGAGTGCCAACCTCATTGTCATGAGCCTGTCATTCACTTCTTTTGGCAGGCATACCAGCTTGCTAATTAGATTCATTTTGATTGCAAAACCAATGCCAGCTTCACAGCACTCCCCTTCACTGTAGCCAGTCCAGAAAAATATGTATCCAGCTCCAAATTCAGTAAGCTGGCCTTCATTTGCCAACCTTGTTTCACTCAGGGCTGCTATTTGAATGTGATGCTTGTTGAGTTCTCTTGCAACAAGAGCAGTTCATCTTCCAAGTCTACTGGAATTTGTATTGTCTTTTACTGTGCACACATTCCATGTGCCAATGGTGCATGGAATCATCTTTGCAGATGTTTTTGTAGATTTTGTACATTTTTTTGTGTTTTGACCATAGAGAGGGATTCCCTGCCATGGTAATTGGGCCAGAGTTGGATAAGCAGACAATGATTAGGGCATGTTTTCTAGACCCTTTACTCACACCTGGAAGTGAGCACTGTGATCCTGAAAAGGCTGCTCAGACAGCCAAGGGCCTGCCAAATTTCACTGCTGCTTCCAGTGAGAAATGACCCTATGGCCTAGGCCACCTGTGTGCAGGGTTGTGATTACAGCTCCCAGTGTACCCACACCTGCTGCTTCATCATTTGCCTGTCACCACAGCACTTTCAGGCATAATAGTAAAATGCTATGGGAGATGTCTTTTGAGTTATGCATAAATTGGATTTAAGTGAGGCAGAGCTGCACGACATCGTCAACCTCATTCTCTCCTCCAGAGTCATCATAGTCCAATTACAGGGCAGAGTCAAGATGGCTGGTGATGGCTCAGGATGCAGTGGATGATTTTGGTGTCTTTGGTGTGTTACCAAGCTCTAAGCACTCCACCTGCTTCATCTCCCTTCATGGCCCTTGGAACAAATTGTTCTCATCCACCCGTTCCACCAGATGAAGTCTTCACATTTTTGGAGTAGATACCCCTGCCAACTCACCAATGAGTTTGAGACTCATTGGTTACCCTCAACCTGGTTTGGCCCATCTGCCTAAATGGTTTACTGGGGTGTGGCCACTGCACATGCTGCAGTTTCTTGGAGAAACAGGTGAGAGTTGGGTGGAACAGGTAGACAGCAAAGGTGGAAAGAGCCCTGAAAAGGACTTGGCAGACACCACACCAAAGGTACTGGTCCTCCCTGAACAAACCTACACCCCTTTACTCCTAGTAAACACTCTTGATTGATAAAGGCAAGATTTAATCAGAGGCACTTGATTATATTAAAGAAAAACAGCAAAAGATCCTATTTTACTTGCCATTACAGTGTTATTTTTTTTCAGATGGGGAGATCACACTGGAAATGAAGGAAATTACTGAAGAGCTAAGCCTTTCTGTGGAAGAGACTCACAAGCAAAGATTCATGAGTGATGATTCTTCTGACTTCAGTTGGAAAGAAGTCTGCACAACACCTGAGAGTATTCACACTGTAGAGAAACATGACTATAAACAGTGTGGAAAGGGTTTTTCCAAGAGGAGATATCTTGTTACATCTCAGAAAATACACAATGGACAGAAACCATGTGAGTGTAAACAATGTAAAAATGCTTTTAAAAAGAGGCCTCATCTTATTGTACATCAGAGAACCCACACTGCAGAGAAACCTTATAAATGTTATCAATGTGGAAAGACTTTTACCTGGAAGAATGGTCTTATTCAACATCAGAGGATCCACACTGGAGAGAAACCTTATGAATGTTATCAATGTGGAAAGTCTTTTACAAAGAGGGCTCAACTTACTGTACATCAAAGAACTCACACTGGAGAGAAACCTTATAAATGTAATCAATGTGAAAAGGCTTTTAAACAGAAGGGTCATCTTACTGTTCATCAGAGAGCCCACACTGGAGAGAAACCTTATGAATGTAATAAATGTGGAAAGACTTTTACATGGAAGAAAGGTCTTGTTGACCATCAGAGGATACACACTAGAGAGAAACCTTATAAATGTAGCCAATGTGGAAAGACTTTCACATGGAAGGACAGTTTTGTTAAACATGAGAGAATCCACACTGGAGAGAAACCTTATGAATGCAATCATTGTGGAAAGACTTTTACATGGAAGGCCAATCTTGTTAAACATGAGAGAATCCACACTGGAGAGAAACCTTATAAATGCAGTCATTGTGGAAAGACTTTTACATGGAAGGGCAGTCTTGTTAAACATGAAAGAATCCACACTGGAGAGAAACCTTATGAATGTAATCAGTGTGGAAAGACTTTTAGAGCAAGGACAACACTTACCCTACATCAGAGAATCCATACTAGAGAGAAACTTTATGACTATAATCAATGTGGAAAGGTTCTCACATGTCAAAAGAATACTGGTGAAAATCAGAGCATCCACACTGGAGAGAAACCTTATAAATGTAGCGAATGTGGAAAGACTTTTGCTTGGAAGAATGGTCTTATTCAACATCAGAGGATCCATACTGGAGAGAAACCTTATAAATGTAATCAGTGTGGAAAGGCTTTTAATCAGAAGGGTCATCTTATTGTTCATCAGAGAACCCACACTGGAGAGAAACCTTATGAATGTACTCAGTGTGGAAAGACTTTTACATGGAAGAGCAATCTTGTTAGCCACAAAAGAATCCACACTGGAGAGAAACCTTATAAATGTAATCAATGTGGAAAGACTTTCAGAGGTAGTAGGTCTGTTCGTGAACATCAGAGAATCCACACTGGAGAGAAACCTTATGAATGTAATCAATGTGGAAAGGCTTTTACAAAGATGGCTTATCTCATTGTACATCAGAGAACCCACACTGGAGAGAAACCTTATGACTGTAATCAATGTGGAAAGGCTTTTAGAGCAAGGACAACTCTTACTCTACATCAGAGAATCCATACTAGAGAGAAACTTTATGACTATAATCAATGTGGAAGGGGTTTCACATGTCAAAAGAATGCTGGTGAAAATCAGAGCATCCACACTGGAGAGAAACCTTATAAATGTAGCCAATGTGGAAAGAGTTTTACTTGGAAGAATGGTCTTATTCAGCATCAGAAGATACATACTAGAGAGAAACCTTATAAATGTAGCCAATGTGGAAAGACTTTCACATGGAAGTACAGTCTTGTTAAACATGAGAGAATCCACACTGGAGAGAAACCTTAAGAATGTAATCATTGTGGTAAAGCCTTCAGGCTAACGTTAGTCTCCTCTTTAGCATCAGAGAATTCATGGGAGATATAGGAATCTTCTAACTGACCTAAATAAGGAAAAGCATTGAATTGGAATACAAAGCTTCTTAGCGGAACATTCACTATGGGTACAAGCCATCTTTAGACTCAATGTGGGAAGGTTTTCAGCGAGAGATCATCTCTTTTCCTCTCATACAGGATTTATAATGAAAAGAAACCTTATGAATGTGCTCAGTGGTTACCTGCCTCTCTCTAGAACATGGAGGTTATGGGTTTCATGTCTGACTAGAACAGAAAGGTGAGAGAAGGAAAATAATGCATGTCAACCCTCCAGGTTGCAAAACCAAAGCAGGAAGCAGTAGGCTGATAATCTACAGAACCATGGGAAACGAGATATCTCGATGTTCTCAGAAATAGAATGTCTTCAGAATAAGGAAAAGATTCTGTGTCAATAATATGTCAACTGGGGAACAATCTTTGGTGAAGGGAGGAAATCAGATTTGTTTGATCAAGGCCATTAAAATTGGGGCATTTGGGGGGAATGTTGTGTTCTCCTAGAGGCCACCTCCATGTATGTATTCAGCCTTCATAGAGGCCACTGCATATGACAGTCAAGAAACTTCTTATTAGTTGAGATCTTTTCTGCCTTCTGATCCAACAATCATGATGATGGGGCAGGGATTCCTCTGATGGACTTGTGGCAGAGCAGAACCATTGTGTCAACAATACAGCCCCTTCTAGGCAGGTAAAAGGCCTTGCAATCTCTACATACAAAGCTTCCCATGGTTGCTGCTGCTCTGCCAGCCTGAAAGGGAAAGCTAAAGGAACCCAGTTTCATATCAGTGGCATCTGGGCTGCTTGTCACCTGCTCTGTACAGATCAATGAAGGGCTCAAGTCCTGATGACAGCACCCTCATCAGAGTGATGGTTTCCAGTTCAGAAACCAACAGGTTGGACATGAGGGAGCAATTCAAGAGGTATTATAGGAAGGGTCTATATTTTCTTACTAAGGAAAATCAGAAGAATCTTGCTTTGCCAGAAAAGGCAACCAATGACCACAAGAAATATTTCTAATGAAACTCATTTGAATGCTAATGAGGACCCAAGCCCACTTCTTGTGTTCCTTGTGAATGAATTCATCAAAAAATCTTGAGTTGATTCCACATCCAGAGAAAGAACTATGATATTCAATCACAGAATGTAGCAGTTCATTTTTTTGTGTATGTATTACATTTTGATTTGTTATATGATTTCTCCCATTCAATTAATTTTTCTACACAGCATAACTATAGTGAAAATGTATTTAATAAGAATGTTTGTGTAGAACCTATATAAAATTGTATGCCGGTTTGGGGAGGGATGGGGAGGTAGGGGGGTGGGAAGGAAAAACAATGATCTAAGTTATATGGTAGTGATTGTAGAAAACTGAAAATAAATAAAATTAATTAATTTTTTTAAAAAGTAGTGGAAAGGGAAAAAAAAAATCTTGAGTTGGAAGGGCCTTCAGAGGCCATCTTGTCCAGACTCATACCTGCAGAGGCATCTCGGAAAACATTTCTGCTTGAAGGTTGACCAAGAAGCAGCCCATCATTAGGACATGGCTCCCCATATCAGACTGAAACCTGCCTCTTATAACTTACACCCACTGGTCCTGAGTCTTCCCTCTAGGGTCAAGCATAACAAGTGTGGTTCCTCTTATGCATTATCATGCCTTTCAGATATTTGAAGAATATCTCCTGTTGCCCACCAAATTTTCTCTTCTTCAGCATAAGTAGCCTCACTTCTTTCAATGGATCCTACATGGTCTCCAATCCATCATATTCATAGCCTTTCTTTGGATGTGTTCCAAATAGTCAAGGCTGCTTGGGGGCTTTCTTCAATTGATCAGAGTCCCTTGGTAGAAGTAGATATCTTGTTTGTACATTTGTTTGTCTGCAGGTAGCTGCCAAAGTTGACACCAAACTCGAGTATAAATTAGTTTGTAAATCCCTTTTTTGCTAGCCATACTGGAAACATGACTTTGGGACCCTAACATCTGTCAGTTGTGGGTATGTTTATAAACTAGGTAGAAGTGGAGGGCCATATCCTGATGTCTTACCACTGGAGTCTGAGAACTCTGGAGGAACTAGTTAGGCTGATGACTTTGCCCAGCCCTGCCTCACTTAAATCCAATTCACTTGCAAAGGACCAAGCACAACAATCTGGGTGAGGAAGCTCATGAGTTCAAAAGGTCAGGCCAGTCCTCCTCTGTCAGTTAAATGAAAAACTCAGTTTTTTTTTTCTTGTCAGTCCCTTTTAATTGAAGAAAAACGATCAACTACATTTAAAAGTGCAGGGCTCTCTTAAAATACTTTACTTGAAAAAGAGTCATTATCTCAGCACCAGCTGCAACTCACCTCCTGGCAAGGAAACTTGTGATCTTCTAGACCTTTAAGTTTCCTGATTGAATTCTAGGCCATCTGTGTTCTCTACCAGCCAGGAGGATGCCATCCCTGGAAATATTGTCTCTGATATTTTTGTACAATTAGAGGAAACTTGTTTTCTATCATTAGTTATTTCTGTGCAATCCAAATGGAAAATATCAACATTTTCACCCACCTTTCAGACTTTTAGTCAATCATATGATTCCTACCTCCTTGATGCTGTTAGTCCTTTGACCATTTATATTGTTTTCCCTACCTACCAACTTCTGTTCTTTGTTCTTCTACCTTTTCTTGAATTTTTTCATTGAAAAAATGTCTTTCAAAAATGAACATATGATAAAATGTACAAACACATGAGTACAGTAATGACAAAGTAAAATGTGTGTTCTCTTGTTTGTTTGTTTTATAAACATCTTTTGAGTTCCTTGCCAAAATGTACCCCTGGCACCTCATAAAACCTAAGGGGAAAGTTCAAAAAACCTAGTGATAGACAAAACTGTCTCTCCTTCAGGTCTTTGAGCTCAGTGACAAAGCCACAGCCCTCTTTATTAGTAAATTTAATTAGTAAATTAACAAATAAATTACTAGTGCTCAGAGCTCTTTACCTGAATTGACTTGATTTTTCTTGTGACAATTAGTCCTTGTGGTTTTGAGACCAAGAGGACTCTCTCCTGAAGGAAGGATTTAGTTTGTTATATCTATGCATGACAATACCATTACCATTTTAATACCTATTGAGGACAATACCATTGTCATAAAATTAGACCTGATTGTCTAGAGGGCATCATGACAGTCTCACCTGATTGGTTGTTCAGTCATTTCAATCATATCTGACTCTTTGTGACCTCATTGGGTGGGGGGGGGAGGTTATTTCTTAGCATTGGTGCTAAATTCATTTGTTATTTCCTTCTGCAGTTCATTTTATAAATGTGGAAACAAAGACAAACAAGATTAATTGACTTGACTAGGTTCAAAAACATTGTAAGTATCTGACTGAAGTTGAGTCTTCCCATTTCCAAGCTCTATACCCTATGTCACCAATTAGTTGCCCTTAGTCTCACCTTTGAGGAACTTTTAAGCTTATAAAAGATTTCTTATAGTTGTTGATTCATTCAGTTGTGTCCAATTTTTGTGACCCCATGGACCATAGAAGATCAGGCCCATGTATCCTACACTATCTCTCAAAATCTGTCCAAGTTCATGTTCATCGTTTACATGACACTATCCATGTTAACCTCTACATTCCCCTTCTCCATTTTCCTTCTATCTTTCCCATCATCAGGGTCTTCCTTAAAGAATCCCATCTTCTTATTATGTGGCCAAAGTCTTTCAGCTTCAGTGTTTGACCTCCGGTGAATAGGATGAATGAATTTCTTTAAGTCTTGACTGATTTCACCTTTTTGTTCAAGGGACTCTCAAAAGTCTTCTCCAGCACTACAGTTTAATTTGTTGATTTTGTGGTGCTTACCTTTCCTTGTACTGCTACTCTGACAGCAATACTATTGGAAGACTTTACTATATGGACTTTTGTGGTAAGGTGATCTCTCTGGTTTTCTTTCACATGCTGTCCAGATTTTCCATAACTTTCCTTTAAAAAAGAAGACATCTTTTAATTTCCTGGCTACAGTTACCATTTGCAGTGATCTTTGAGTGGAAGGAGATGAAATCTTATACTGCTTCCATTTCTGCTCTCTCTGGTTACCAGAAAGTGATGGCACCAGTTGGCAAATTCTCAAATTCTGTGTATGTGTTGGTGTGTGTGTGTGTGTGTGTGTGTGTGTGTGTGTGTGTTTCTGTGAGTGGTTTCAAGCAAGCTTTTTAAAAATGTTTTTATTTTATGCAATATTAAAGCATTTTCATAACATAGTACAAGAACAAGATGATTTACAAGAAATTGCAAACCTACAGTGCACAATTTCCTCTTCCTTTCAAATCACATCACAATACTGTGATATAATTTTTTCTCTTATTCTTCTTTCCCCCCACCCCAGCATCCTAGAAAGGACTACCATTAGGCACAAAAAGGTGATTTGTGTAAATTATTGTATATATACTTCTATTTATCATTTCTTTCTCTGCATGCAAATAACATCTATCATTTTATGTCCTTTAGAGCCAACTTGGGTGTTTATAAAAGATAAAATAATTTCTTCAATCAAAATTTCTCTGAAAACATTATTGCTGTTACTTTACAGAATATTCTCTTGGATCTGCTCATTTCACTCTTTCCTATTTATTGCAAATATTTCCATGTTTTTCTAAAATCTTGAGGTCACTATGTTTTATAGCACAGTAGTATTCCATCACAATCATGTGCCTTCATTTCTTCAACCATTCTCAAATTGATGGGCATCTTCACAGTTTCCAGTTCTTTGCCCACCACAAAGAGAGCTGTTATAAACATTGTAGAACATGTAGACTCTTTTCCTTTTACCCTGATCATGTCAGCAAATAGCCCAAGTATTGATATGCCCACATAATTTCAGATTGCTCTCCAAAATGTTTGGATGATTTTATAATACCACCAACAATGAATTTATGTCCCAATTTCCCACTTTTCTCCAACATTTGCCACTTTCTCATTCTGCCACTTGCAGTTCTATTTTTTGTTTGTGGTCCCTGAAGTAATTTCCATTCTTGTTTCATTATGGAATAAAAGGATATATTGATTATTTCTGCCTTTTTGTATTTGTTTGCAGTGTCTCTGTGCCCCGGGGATATTCAAAGAAATTTCATGGGTTGCAAAGCAATATCCATATTCCTTTGTTGTCCCACTTAGAAGATGACATATCTTTTAACTCTAATTTCTCCAGAAATGTGCTTCTCTTTCCTGCTTTCATCTCCTACATTTCTTCCTTCTCATTTATCCTCTCAGTTTCTCATATTGATTTCCCTTTGTCTTTTCCCCTTCAACTAGACCTGTTCAGTAGTTTTTGAGATCCATACCTTCCTCTTCCCCTTTCCAACATGGATGTCTCTCCCTCTTTTCATTGTCCACCTTCTCTTTCTGTTTTACCTAGGTGATCATTCTCTGACTCATACACTGTATATGTATAAAATGTGTTCAGGGAAGATGAATATTTATGACTGATGATTGTCCCTTGAGAACACTGGAAACATTTAGCCCATCTCTCTAGCATCATGTCTTTATCAGTAATCAAGGTGACAGGGAATAGGTAAGCTGCAGCATAAATCTTTGCCTGTAAATAACCTTCAGGGCCTCATAAAAGCACTTTAGATTTTTACTCTAAGTGTAAAACTAAGTTTCCTCTGCCTTCTGACTGAGCCAAGAATCCTGAATCTCTCTAAGCTTCACTTTGTGTGATAGAGTTAAATGTTGACTTCTTAGAGATGGATGAACTACCCTGCTGGTAAGCCCTGTGGAGTTCTTGATTTTCATATAGCAGTTTCTGAATTCCTCCATCATTTTCATCAAACCTATCTTGATACTTTTTCCTATTCTGATCCAGATGAAATAAAAGTAGTGTTATCCACCATTTCTCTGAACACTCTCCACTCCTTTTCTGTTCCAAATTTGCCAACTGCGTGTTGGCTCAAATTTCCCTCCAACTTGAAAACAACCATTCCTCCTCAGAACTGTTCTAGCATTAAGTTTCTGCTAGTCATGTAGACCTGGAGCTGCTGCTATTGTTGGAAGCAAATATACAGCTTGAGGAAGATAAGTCTGTGATCATTCCAGCACTCTGCACCACACATTGCATTCATCACTCTCACATTCTGTCTGTCTCTTCTCCTTACATCTACGTAGTCTATTAAATGCCAATATTTCCTGTAAGGGTATATCCACAAAGTTTTATTTTGTTTAGGTAAAAGGAAAAAATTGTGGTAATGGAAAGGTCCTGAGATGCACAAGTCTTCAATGATAAGTGAGCATGGCTGTTACTGTTTCCAGCATTAATCCCAAAGACTCTCTGCCATTAGTTTGAGCCTACTCTAGCATTAAATAACCCAGAATTACATCAGCTTGTTCTCTTTTAGTACACTGATAATGAGTCTCTAGGTCTTCAAAAAGTTTTTCCTTCAACTCATCAGTGTTCATCATGGTGAGAGCATAGGCACTGATGATGGTGGGGTGATGTTTTCTGGCAAGTGACACATTGTCATGAGCCTGTCATTCAGTCCTTTTCATGGGCATCCAAGCCTGTTGAATAGACTAGTATTGATGGCAGAACCTACATCAGCTTCTCAGTGCTCCGCTTCACTGTGACCACTCCAGAAATGCATGTATCCAGCTTCCATCTTCAATAATTTGGCCTTCCTTTGCCAGCTTTGCTTCACTCAGGGCTGCTGTTTGCTTGTGATATCTGCTGAATTCTCTTGAAACAAGAACTGTACCTCTTTCAGGTCTGTTCAATATTGTTTTGTCCGTGTGTAAAAATTTCATGTATTAATAAGTAGGCAGAATGATCTTTGCAGAAATTTTTATACAGTTTTTGTGTATTTTGACTAAAGAGTGAGATCTCTGCCTCCTGTGGTAATCAGGCCAGGATTGATTAAGCAGACAATTTGTAGAGGACCTTTTCTGGCCCCTTCATCACACCAGGAAGGGAGGGGTAAGGTCCTCAAAGAGTTGCTCAGACACCCAGGGGCTGCCAGATGCCACTGCTGCTGCCAGTGAGAGATGCCCTGATGTCCTGGGCCACCTGTGTGCAGGATTCTGATTATAGCTCCCCGTGTATCCTGGCCTGCTGCTTTGTCACTTGCCTCACACCACAGGACACAGAAAAGCAAAAATGGTCAGATGGAATGGGTGACATCTTTTGGCTCCCTCCCAAACTGGATTTAGGGGAGACTAAGCTGCACGGAGTCCTCAGCCTCACTCTTCTATAGATGTCACAGCCTAGTGACAGGACAGAATCGAGGTGACTGGTGAGGGGTCAGGATGCAATGCATGACCTTGGCATCTTCTATGCATAAGCTCCCTTCTTGGACTCTGGGACACATTGCTCTCATTCACCATTCCACTGGGGAAGTCTTCGCATGCTTGGCACCCCCCATATACAACTCAGTGTTCCTCCTCCTAATTTCTCTGCCCTGAGGGAATGGTTTACAGGGATGTGGCCCCTGCACTTGCTACAGCTTCTGAGCATCAGGTGGATACAATCTGGAGAGCAGCCCTGGAAAGGGTTCAGCACTCCGCACACAGTAGGGACTTCTCTTCCCTGAACACACCCTACACCCCAATAAGATGGAGGCAGTCTGATCCAGTAACCTTTTCTTCTTGGGCTTACAGTTCTCTTGCCTTAAGGGCCAATTAGGAGTCTGTGCTGCCTCAACATCTGACCACTTTGTACAGGGTCAAAGATCACAATTACAGTGGGAGGACTCAGTCCAGTCCAATCTGGATTTGAGTTACAAATGGTATACAGCATCCCAACTCCCCGGAGCCCTTTGCTGCCAGGTCAAAGCACAGGGTCCATCACTGAGACAGGCTGGGGCTGCATTTTGTAAAAGCCCAGTTTCTGCTCAGGGGAGGATGGAAGGAGGGCGTGGAGACAGCAGAGAGGAGGAGCTCTTGCGGGGCGTGGGGCGGCTGGGGGGCGGCCCAGGTGCGGTTTGATCCCACAGGGGTGGAGTGTGGGGCAGGGCAGGGAGCCTCGCCTTGGAGAAGACTTCACGTTTTGCATGGGAAGGAGGGCGGGGCTTGGGGAGAGGAGGTGGTCCTGACCTCTGAGCCCTGGCCCTGGGCGTGATTGGAGGGGGGCCCCACCCATCTTGGGGCGTGGCGGGGGTGGGAGGGCCTTGCCAGGGTGGGCTGGCCAGCAGCAGGAAGTGTTCGAGCCCAGAATGCTCTGCTTTCCCTGCACCTGAAGTCTTGCTCCGTTTCTTCCACGGGGCGGACATCGCTCTGCGTTCTGGATGCCCCCTCCGCGCCGGCGGGTCCCAGGTGGGTCTGGGCCCGAGCGCGGGGCTGCTCCCCTGTCCCCTGTCCCCTGCTCCCTGTCCCCTGCTCCCCTGTCCCCTGTCCCCTGGTCCCCTGCTCCCCTGTCCCCTGCTCCCCTGTCCCCTGTCCCCTGGTCCCCTGGTCCCCTGCTCCCCGGTCCCCTGCTCCCCTGTCCCCTGGTCCCCTGCTCCCCTGCCCCCTGGTCCCCTGCTCCCCTGTCCCCTGCTCCCCTGGTCCCCTGTCCCCTGCTCCCCTGTCCCCTGCCCCCTGGTCCCCTGCTCCCCTGTCCCCTGTCCCCTGCTCCCCTGTCCCCTGTCCCCTGGTCCCCTGCTCCCCTGTCCCCTGCT
>JAQQSK010005932.1:0-14675 GCA_028658325.1 Potorous gilbertii
TGAAACTGAGGACTTTCAAACATTCTTGATGAAAAGACCAGAGCTGAAAAGACAATTTGACTTTCAAACACAAGAATGAGAAGAAGCATGAAAAAGTAAACAGCAAGGAGAAGTCATAAGGGACTTACCAAAGTTGAATTGTTTACATTCCTATATGGAAAGACAATATTTGTAACTCCTGAAATTTTCCAGTATCTGGGTAGTTGGTGGGATTACACACACACACATACACACATACACACACACATGTACAGGTGTACATGCACACACACATACGCACATGCATGCACACACAGAGACAGAGAGCACAGAATGAATTGAATAGGATGGGATCATATTTTAAAAGGAATCAAGGTAAACGGTGAGAGAGAAATGTAGTGGGAGTAGAGAGGGTGAAATGGAACGGGATAAATTATCTCTCATAGAAGAGGCATGCAGGTGACTTCTTAGTGGAGGGAAAAAGAGGAGAGATGAGAAAAAAACAACATGAAGTTTACTCTCATCACATTCGACTAGAGGAAGGAATAAAATGCACACTCATTTTGGTATGAAAACCTATCTTAAAATACAGGAAAGTGGGGGAGGAGATAAGCAGGGTGGGGGGGGCATGATGGAAGGGAAGGTAATGGGAGGAGGGAGCAATTTGAAGTCAACACTCGGGGAGGGACAGGATCAAAAGAGAGAATAGCAACAATGGGGGTCAGGATAGGAGGGAGGGTGTCTTACACAACACGACTATTATGGAAGTCACTTGCAAAACTACCCAGATATGGCCTATATTGAATTGCCTGCCTTCCCAAAGGGAATGGGTGGGGAGGGAGGCATGGGAAGAAGTTGGAACTCAAAATTTTAGGAACAACTCTTGACCATTGTTTTTGCTACTCGGAAATAAGAAATACAGGTAATGGGGAATAGAAAGTTATCTGGCCCTACAGGACACAAGAGAAGATGGGGACAAGGGAAGGGAGGGATGAAAGAAGAGAGGGCAGATTGGTGATATGGGTAATTAGAATGCTCAGTGTATTGGGGAGGGGTGAGGGGACAAATGGGGAGAAAATTTGGGGACCCAAAATCTTATGAAAATGAATGTAAAATGTTAAATAAATAAATTTTTAAAAAAAATTAATTAAAAAAAAGCTCAATGAAGAAAATAATTCCTTAAAAATTAGAATATAGAAAATAGGAGAAAGTGACTTTATGAGAAATCAAGAAATTATAAAACAAACCAAAAGAATGAAAAAAAAATAGAAGACTGTGAAATATTTTGTTGAAAAAACAACTGACCTGGAAAAGAGATACCAGAGAAATAATTTAATAATTGCTGATCTACCTGAAAACCATGACCAAAAATGGGCCTGGAAATCACCTTTCAAGAAATTAACAAGAAAACTGCTCTGATATTGCAGAACCAGAGGGTAAAATAGAAATAGAAAGAATTTACTAATCAGCTCCTGAAAGACATTTCAAAAGCAAAATGCGTAGGAATATTGTAGGCAAATTCCAGAGTTCCCAGGTCAAAGACAAAATATTACAAGCATCCAGAAATAGACAATCAAATATCATTGAAATGCAATTATGATAACACATGATTTAATAGATAATTGCAATTTCCAACATTTGAAGTGGCCCAGTAGGAATGGAGGTATTAGAATATGATATTCCAGAGAGGAAAGGAGGTGGCATTAAGACCAAGAATCATCTACCCAGCAAAAGTGAGTATAATATTTCAGGGGGATAAATTGCATTTCAATGAAAAAGAGAACTTCCAAGCATTCTTGTTGAAAAGATTAGAGTTGAATAGAAAATTTGACTTTCAAATACAAGAACCATGAAAAGGTAAACATGAAAGAGAAACCAGAAGGAACTCATTAAAGCTGAACTATTTACAATCCTTCATGGAAAGATGATATTTGTAACTCATGAGACCTTTCTCAGTATTAGG
Organism: Potorous gilbertii; assembly: GCA_028658325.1. Lineage (NCBI taxonomy): Eukaryota > Metazoa > Chordata > Mammalia > Diprotodontia > Potoroidae > Potorous > Potorous gilbertii. The sequence continues at coordinate 1,943 of JAQQSK010005932.1, forward strand.
GTAGTTAGAGGGGAATACATGTATTTATGTATGTATATATGTATCTATGTATATATGTGTATGTGAGTATCTGTATATATGTGTAGAGTCTTCCTGAAGAATATCAGCTCACTGGATGCAGATGACTCTGGAGAAGAAGTAAGGCTGGTGACTTGCACAGGCCTCTCTCACTCAAAACAAAGTCAAGTGCAAGTCATGTCATTCCTTCTCTGATGGCATGATCTTCTTCAGGCAATGAAGGACAAATACAATCCTGTGAGTAGCCTTGGGTTTTACTGGTTCCTCTCCTCTCCTCTCTTCTCTTCTCTTCCCTTCCTGTCCCATCCCAATTCTCTCCTAAAACCTTAAACCAATTGCATTCTGAAACTGGGACTCCAATGGACCACTGCCTAAGGGCTCCTCTGGACTCTCCTCCTAGCTTGAGAGTGATTATCAATAGTAACCATTGCTATTTCCTACCCAGCCTGTTGTCTTCTTTTTTCTTTACTTCATTAAAGGGGCCACCCCCTGGCTCTTTCTTAAGCAGGCCTATTCAATGAATGGGTGTTGCCTCATCCTAAGTGAGTACCTGCAAAGACCTTGGCCTAAAGGGCCCAAGGTTTCCCAGTGCATCCTGGGTCATCTCAGTCCTAATGAATATCAGGTCACTAGATTCAGGTGACTCTGGAGGGGAAGTGAGGCTGGTGAACTGCACAGTCCTCCCTTACTCAAAACAAAGTCAAGTGCAAGTCAGGTCATCATTTCTCTGATGGCATGATCTTCCTTCAGCAGAAAAGGATGAACACAGCAATAATGTATATATAGGTATGTGTGTATGTATGCATATAAATATGTGTTTGTATATGTTTATATATGTGTGTATGCATGTGTATATAATATATGTGTGTATATATGTAATATATATGTATGAATATATGTGTATGTGTGTCTGTGTGTATGTATATGTTTGTGTATATGGGTGTATCCATACACACACACATATATACATATATATATATATATATATATATATATATAACATGCATGTGTGTATGAGTGTGGATACATACATACATCTTTATGCACATACACATATAAACAAAGATAATATGGATATTTAAAATTAATATTAAGATCAGAATTTTTTTAGCCTAAGGGAAAATGATTATTAAATGGGGACATAATCTCTGTTTCCAAATATCTGAAGTACTAAGATATGCATAGTAAGAGACTGACAATGTACAATTAAAAAACAAAAACACTTTTCAATTTAATTTGCCAAATAATGGAATGGATTTCTTTAGTAGAATTAACTCTCTCTCACAGAAATCATCAAACAGAATACAGATGATCACTTGTTAGGAATGTCTTTGAGAGCATTCCAGATTCTATTAAGATTTGGAATAGATGATCTTTGAATTTTCTTCAGCTTCTATGATTCAATGAAAGCATGATGTAATTTAGTATGATCTTAAGACACAATGCCATGAAAATTTATTTTTATAGGATTGTTAAAGCCCTGGGGATAGAATAGTCTGGCTAATAATGCCATGTAACATAGTCTATGGCATATGCTACTTTAATGTATTTTATCCATATATGGGCTAATAAAAATTTTGGTGGGACAAATTTATGTTACAAAAAGAGTTAGACATGACTGAAAAATGACTAAAACATATATAAAAGATACTAGAATTATCCTGATAAAGAAGCTAGTGGTATTTCCAGAGAAGAAAATTTTTGCTCAATCTGTTAGCACTTATCAAGCATCCATTATAGTCAGGAAATATACTGGACAATAAAGTTGCAAATATAACAGATGAAACAATCCCCACTCTCAAGGAGCTTGTATTCTAATGCAATAGAAGAATGAATAACTCTCTAACAATTAGAACTTAGCAATTAGTTGGAATTTATTGTAGGAAATGGGTTGTATCTCACCAGAAGTCTTTGAATGGTGGATGGATGAACAATTAACGGGGATCTTATGGAGCAGATTTGTGTTTCTGGTAGAGGTTGTACTGGATGTACCGGATGACTTGTGAGTCTCTTTCTCAGCATTAGGAAAGGAAGTAGTCCATTTTCCCATCCTGAGGAAAGCAAAGGTGATATTGGAAGACCATTTTTAGATACATTATAGAGGACTTTCTTTTTCTTGTGCAGATTATACAAGATGAATTCTGAACTACTTTTCAAGTCCGGGATTCTATAATTTGAAGAGTGATGAATTCTGTGAGTGGATAGAATAAACTCAAACCTCTGAGCCTTCTGTCCTATGGTGAATGTTTACTTTCCTGAGAGTCAGTTCAGGAGAAAGGAACTCTCTAGATTATTTGGTGCTTAGTGATTCCAGATACCATCCTTCTCCACCCTTCCTACTGGATCCACACCCTCCTTAGTCTTTAATGATACCTGAGAAGACATGGACATTATCTAAGATAAATTTGAAAGAATAATGGGTTCTCAAATGTGCTCTTTAAAGAAATGCCAATGCTTAATATAATCACATGCAATCACATTGTGGCATAAGCCCCCTTTCTCCACATTTCTAATTTATTTTATAACTATTGGCATACTCACTCTCCTCCCTTCCCTCCACCCTTCTCCTCCACCCTTTTGAGCCCTGAATCATTGCAAATTACTTTGCCACAGAGAGACACTAAAGTATTTGAGCCTAAAAGGAAAATGAAAAAGATGGTGGAAAGTACTCAGCTGTGAATTCTCTAAATGTGGTAATGGGAATCATATGAGAAATCGACATTAGCAGAGCCCAGCCACTACTCTGGCAAAAAATCTGTTTTTAATTTTTAAGTTGCCTAGAAGCAAAAATAATATTTAAGTGAAATGAGATGTAAAATCACTGTGTTAGTATCATGTAAGTCAGCCATATTATCACTTAGAATATATAAAAATAATGTCGTTCATGTTAGCAAGGGATTGAGACTCTAGTAGCTAAAGGAGGGTATAGAGAACAGGGAGCAGGGAATGGGGAGTTGGGATATGGAAATAACATAGAGCAATGGGGCTAGCTTTAGTATTTTCCTTGTGCTTGTAGGTTCTTGGTCATATACTGTTCCCAATTTTGTGTTTCCCTGCTGAGGCATGACCAGTAGGAGGAATACTATAATTATGGAGCCAGCAAGAAGGGTACTTAAGCTTTTTTTTCTTTTTTATCTTGAGGCATTTTATTAATGCTCACAGCTCAGTCTTTCACACCCAGGAATGTACTTCTCTCTGGTGAAAAGGAAAGAATAAACTATGATTCCCCCACCCAGTCTGGTTTCTTGATTAGGTCAATTCCATTACACTAAAGGGAACAATTCATTATTTTTTCAGTACCAGATTCATCCATCCCATGCTACAGAATTTATTCTCAGTTAATTCATTCATTCATTCATTCAACAAGCATTTAGTAAATCAGGGAATACCCATCTTTCCATTGGCAAAATCAATGTACATTAATCAATGATCACAGTTATTCTCCTTTCACAGGAGAGACGGGAAGAATGAAAAACTGGCCAAAATTTCTAAAAAGGCAAATAGTTAATACAATGTTTATAACATTCTTGAAGACAAGATCAATTTTCCCCCTTTGACTCTCAGTGGCCAGCACAATGTTTTGCACAAAGGAGGTACCTAAATGCTTGTTGAATTGAACTGATGTTAAAAATTCTTAAGTATTTGGGAACTGAGGCAGAGATCTGGAATAAGTTGATCTTTTCTTCTATGTGGCTCAAAGAATAAATGCTCAAACTCTTCTTTTGCTTCTCAAAATCTCCTGAAAAAAAATAGTGAGTCAGCAAGCATTTATTAAAAGACTGTTATTGTTATTTAGTCTTTTCAATCATGTCTGACTGTGTCTCAATTGGGCATTTGCTTGGCAAAGATATTGGAGTGGTGTGCCATTTTCTTTTGAACTTCATTTTAGTAATAAAGAAGCTGAAACAAACTTGCCCATATTCACACAGCAAGTAACTGTTTGAGGCTGGATTTCAACTCATGTATTCCTAACTGCCCTATTGAGTGCTTACAATGTATCAATAACTGGAAATATTAGAAACACAGATACAAGCAAAAAGAATGAAAATTTCTGCCCTCGAGAGAGTACATTCTAAAGACTGAAGAAAATATTGTGTATAAAAGAGAGTGCAAAGTGGGGTGGGTGGGTAAAAGAAGGCACCAAGGAAAGATAGAAGGATGCAAAGTGACAAAGTGTGGAGAGCCTTGAATGGAACCAGGAGTGGAGACAATGTCTGACTAATCATTTATTCACCTAGAATTTCTGAGAGGAACACAACAATGGGAAAAGGTGTGAAACATTAAGGAATCTGGAAACAAGGCGCTGAGAAAGTAAGCTACTTTCTTAAAGTCATATAATTCTAAGTAGACCAAAATGAAGGCATAAACTTTTCATCTCTTAGTCTATATTCTTTCTGTGAGACCAAGTTAAACATTAAAGGCAAAAGATTCCTTAAGGTTAGACATTTCAGTAGGACAATTCCTATCTGAAATCACACTTATTCTCCCAGAAGCCTAACACATTGGAAAATTGAAATTTACCTGGCAGAAATAATTAAGAATGATATATTGCCAATATTTTTTCATACACTATTCTTCCAAGGTTAATGCCATATAAACAATAGGGCAACATGCTATCCTTTTAGGATCTTTTTAAAAGCAGTAGTTAATTATAATACTCGAGATTCAAACTGTGTGATAGCTTTCATTTAGGACCTCTATATTCAGAACTTTAAAAAACTGTACATTTTAGATGCATACAGAAAGTCAGAGGACCAAGGAGCCCACTTTGAGCCTACAATGGATACTTAAGGGTCCTTAACCTGGAGTAGGACAAATAAATTGCTGAGAGGTAGTCTCTGACTTTGCTCTTTTTTAGAATTTAAATGAGAAATCATTAGGAAACAGATAAGGTTTCCAAACCACAGAAGCTAGTTTGAACATTGCCTCTAGTTTCTTCTTCCAGGCTTATTTAAATTTGTCTGCTCCACAGAAGCAGCTGTTCGTGTATTGTTCAAAACAAGGATGATGCTTTAGGCAGGAAAAGAAGAAATTTTAATTAAGCATACAGATATATACACACATAAACTTATGTGTATACATGCATGTACACATTTATCGATGTAGGCTTATTTATGCTGAAGCTAATAAATATGCCTAATGGCTTGAAAGAAAAAGAAGTTTAGATGAGAAAGGGATAATAGATATTTAGGGGTTTCTTTTCATTATTTAAAAATGCATATTCTTACCTCTTAAAGACAAAGAAAGTTTTTGTTTTCCTTCCATGATATGAGTCTCTGTATGGCATTCCAAATGCAAGTGAACAAATGTAAGTATCCATACCTCTTGTACTTTTGCACTGTTAGCATGTTGTATATGCCCAGTAAAAGGTAAGCTCCTTAAGGGGAAGGGCTGTTTTGTCTGTATTACCTGGACTTAGCAAAATGCCTTGCAAGTAGTTGGTGTTTAATGAATGTTCGCTATTGCAAATCTACTTCCCCCTCCTCCACTGTAGGAAATAAATACTGCATAATAACCAATAGAAATTTCTTTATTAATATCTTTTTATTACTGTCAATTCTCTTACCCCTCCTCATCCCCTAGTAACCAACATCCCAGAGATGTTAGTGAGCCTTGATTAAACCAGATTTTCTTTTCATGGAGTCTAACAAACAATCTTTCTTTGCCAACTGCTGATTTCTTCAGTAATTTCTGGAACTCGTCAAGGACAAGAAGGGTCAAGAATAGCTTTTCCCATTTTAAGCTGCATGACAAAACAACATAAAGTGTACCATTTCAGCAAGTCTGCATGAGGTTTATTCCTGTGACTGGTGCAATCAAATCAAAGCTGTTCTGCAGAAGGCAGGCAGAGCTCTCCACTCAGCCCTTTGATTATAATGCAGGAATTAGAGAGCCACCTACTGGCTTATTCTTCCTCAGTGGTTTGGGAGCACAGCGGTAGAACCAATGTTGAAACATGAAGCTAGAGACATCAGCTAGCTTTTCAGAAAATACTTAGGAGAAGAGGGAAAGATTTAAAAGGAGAAAAAATAGCTTTGCAGAAAATACTTAGGAGGACAAGGAAAGATTCAAAAGGAGAAAAAAAATGTTCCCTCTGTGCATATTATGAGAAATGGGGAACATGCCATCCAATAATCAGATGGGCAAACAGGAAGAGATAACGATGAATCTCAGCATCATAAAGTTGGACCTGGAAAAGAACTTTGAAGTCACTGAGTCTAACTCCCTCACTTAATAAATGAGAAAAAATGATGAGTAACCAAGTCCAAATATGGAGACAGTGGCAGTGGGACCACTTAATCAATTGACAAATATGTGAGTGCACAACTGAATTAGAACAAATATAATATGTGTTTTCTTTCCTTAAAAAGTTATCATCTAGCTGAAAAAACAAAGATCACCATAACTGAAATAATTTGAAAAAAGATGGTAAGACTACAGTGGAAAGTGCTAAGCTTAGAGACAGCATGGTGTGCCAGAAAAAAAAAAAAACAGTTATTTGAAAATCAGAAGATATGAGTATGAGGACATTGGTTGAAATCCTAGGTCTGTTACTTATTATCTCCATAACCTCATGAAAGTTATTCAAGAGTCCTCAGTTTCTTCATCTGCAAAAGAGGCATTTAAGGGTTTTTTTTTGTTTTTTCCACACCTAACTACAATCATAAGGCTCATAAATGTTTACTAAATCACACTGAATGCTATAAAAGACACTTTTGCTCAGGAATGGCATAGACTGGTTTGATTCTGAGGACCTCTTTGATTTTGTACAAATCAATATTTTTTCCAAAAAATATGATTATTTTTGACAGTAAGAAAACAATTCTCAATGAATTAGAAAATGTTTATTGGAAATAAGTCAGAGATAAGTATAAATATAGATGTTGAAAAGTAGGTCAGAGAAGTAAACCTTGATGAATCTGGCAAAGTGAACAAATTTTGCAACATTTTTTAGATTACTTTTGTTTCATCTGAAAAAAATGCATGTTCTTTAAATAAAATAAATTGGAGATAATAGATTTATAATGGGTTCAAAACCACCAATTAGTCTATACTTCTTAAGCATCTACTATGTGCTAGGAACTGGGCTAAGGCTTGTAGATACAAAAAGTAAGTCCTTGCCCTTCAGGTAGAACTGATGCCAATAATGCAAAGTTCATTATATCTATTTCAAAAAAATGAGAAAATCAAAATTCATTGAGAATAACTGAGATATAATGGGTTACACAACTGGTTTCAGAACTGAGGATTGATTCCATGTCTTTCCAGTTTTCAAAGATAGTGCTATCTCCAATGTATGAGAATTCTCTAATTCCCTGAAAAATCAGAATAAGAGAGTGAATTTTAGAGAATATTGCAGTAATCTAGACAGCACCTATTAAACTGTAGGTTGCCACCCCATATGGGGTTGCAAAACGTTTATCAGTAGTAATAGACCTCTGAGCACATGACTAAACATTAATTAAAAATCAAATGTGTAATGAATCCAAGATGTTTCTGGCATCTGGTGCTGATGCATCTTGTAACTTCACTGCAGCCTTGGTTCTGAACACAAAGCATGTGCACTTTGCACTATCCAGGCCCTCAGGTCATGCAATGAAGAACTTTACTGAAATGCAAGATGGGTTGCAAGTGGAAAAAAAAAAGTTTAAGAAGCCCTGATCTTGAAAGAGGTACATAGGTTCTATAATAGGACAATCTTTTAGAACTCTAAAGAGTCAACTAAAACTGTGCCTGAAGCACTGTTATTTCTAAGTTTCTTTGACTCAGGATGCTAAGTTGTTTCTACTGGGATCTGAAGGTTAAAGTGGTAGTGGCAGTTTGATTTACCTGGTACAAGTTTCAGATGATTAATGCCTTCTTCAGATTGCCTTGCTACATCAGCAAGATTGGCTTTCCCATTTTGTGGATGACAATTTATTGGCAGTTAATGAGGATGACTTGCCCCCTCCACAGGAACTACTTTTCTGAGTTAGGAAGACTGGAACGGAAGCAAGGCCATTGGACTAGAGGGACTAGAACTAAAGCAGATTAGCTTGGGGGAGGCACACTTCTCTTCTTAAGAGTCCTAGGTTCAGGGTCCTGGACTGTCTCCATTGGGTTCAGTAGGGGACATGGTAGTTAAGGAAGTGGTGATGACTTGACTCATCTGGCACAGACTGACCCTTGCCTCTTATTTAGGGTACCTGGATGTTTCAACAAAGAAATTGTTACAATACCCTTTAGAATACAAGATTTAAAAAAGAGAGATAGAAAAGAAAAATCTCTGTGAATCCAAGTATCTCCAAAATTTGACGATGTAAGGAAAGAAAGGGACATTAATACTTCCCTCATTGATAGCCACCACCCTTGGAATATGGAGGTCACTGGGCATTTCTGGTCATTCCTTTTTTTCCTCCCTTTAGAAAGAAATTTCATCATCCCACTCACTCCCATTCTTATTAACAGATTTTTCTGTACCTGTATAAGTAGACAATAGTTAAAGACCATTTCATCTGCTATTTCTCACCCTCAAAGGAGAGCAATAACAGTTTTGTTTGTTTGTTTTGCTTCAGAGTAGAAAAAATTCCTGAAATGTAATCACAAGTTGGATTTAGGGAAATCCAAGTATTACTTTTTATTGGGCAGTATAATAAAATGCTTTCAAATTCGCTCGTCTGTAGCTAGAAACTAGTCGAATCCTCTTTATTTAAATGCAGTTATTTAGATCTTTCTTTCTGTTTCTCTATCTGTATATACATATATACAAACATAAACGCATGAATATAAATATACATACACTTGCACAAATACATATATACCTACACCACAGCTATCCAGATCCATCATTTTAATATAACTCAGTTGTAAATTTCTGGTGAGAAAGAATTCATCAAATTCTGACAATCCACTCATGTATGTACTCCTGCAATAATTTCTTGTCCATGAATACAAACACCTAGGGTTATAGTTTCTAATGGATCAGGAAATAAGAAGGAAGAAATCATGGTCAAAGAATCATCCATTCATAGTTGGAAAGGATACTGGAAATAAAATATTTAAAAAGAATCAATCCCTTTATTTTGCTGATGAGACAACTGGTTCTTGGAGGGCTAAATGACTTTCTAATGGTCACACAATGAGTGTCAGAGGCACTGTTTGAATCTAGGTTTTTGTGAACTTTACAGACTCTTAGTGCTGCTTGTAATATTAGAAAAGAAAAGTGAGAGGAAAAGAACGGGAAAATTTGGTGATTAGGTAATTTGTTGTTTTTCAGTTGTGTCTGACCCTTCATGACCTTTTTAGGTCATGCCTTTTTGGCAAAGGTACTGAAATGGTTGGACATCTCCTTTTCCAGTTCATTATATAAGAGCTGGAAAGCACCTTAAAATAATTTCAGCCATCCATCCTCATTTTAAAAATAAGGAAACTGAGATTTGGAAAGCTTAAATCTCTAAACTAGTTACTATCAGAGCCCAGCTATGAACCCAAGTCTTCCAGACTCCAAATCCAGTATGTTATCCAATATACCATATACCCTCTTAATGATGATAGCAATAAGTTAAATGCTCAGGATTTCCAAAGAACTTGGGATCAGACACCAGAATAAAATTGTTTTAATACTTATAGGACTAAAATGTTCCATTTTCAAAAGAATCAAGATTGCAAGTGATTCAAAAGACAATGGAAAGACAGAGGTATGCTATTGTAGATGACCAATAATGTTTTGTGTATATGACTTGTTTTGCATACAAACTACACCCAATGAAGTGTATGAATAGCAAGGGAGACAGATAAGTCATATAGCAATAATGGGAAAGAACATAGCATGGGACATTTCACAAATATGTAATATGAAAAGAACCAGAGGATGATTTTTAGGGCTTTGGAGAAATCTTCCCCAGAAGATATATGGATAGAGATTAACAAAAATCTCACAGAGTAGGAAGTTACAGGGAGTTTTTGAACTGATGCAATCATAAATCAGTATCTCAAAGCAAAACTATTGGAACAACTTGAATGTGTGCAGAATGATTCATACATAATTGATATCCAATAAATAAATGTCTATTACAGAGGAAATTTCCTACTACATTTTCCTTCGCTTTGAATCATGCTGAAACCAGAGTGCCTGTATCAGCAGCATAAACTCAAAAAACAAAACAGAAGAGAGCAAAAGCAGGAATAACTTGCATTATTTGCAAAAATATCCAAAGGTTTGACATAGCCGAGCACAGTGTGCGATCATTTAAATTCTGGTTCAGTTCTGACTATCTTTTCTGTATTCACAAAACTTTCTATCTCTTCCAAAGCAAAATACCTGGAGGAACTCAGGCATTCATTTCTTCTTGCTCTGAATTGAATAGTGAAATCCAACAATTGTGTTTACTGCTGATTTTTGATGCACTACAGGGAGAATGAATTTAAAGCAAAACAATTGCATTTTACAAGATTCTAAATGATTTTTAATATCAAATAGGGAATCAATTTCCCCATTATATCCTCTCCCACAAATGTTTTTCTATGACATCTTTGAGTATGATTTGAGCCCTAATTTTAATTCTTAGACTGAATGGGACAGCCAACATAAGTCAACCTTTTTTTTCACTTTCGTCACAGATTTTTTCTCATTTTTAAATAAACTAATATCACCTATACAAGGGAGATAAACTGTCCTTCTTAAACCAGACATCACTATTTTATCTTGTTCTATTCCATTCTATTCAATTGAATGAACACCTATTAGGGGGCTATCATGGGCCAGGCATTATTCTAGACCATGAGAATAGAAATACAAAAAAGAAACAACCTCTGTCCTCAAGAAGCTTACATTCTATGGAGTAGAATTAACTTCCATGTACTATTATGTCATTTCATAGAGGCACAGCAGTAATATGGTCAAGCATGCATAGGGAGCCATTTTGTTCACAAAATCATGGGTTAAGAGCTGGAGGGAATCTTTGAGGTTTTCCAGTCCAGGCCTCTCATTTTGCTGGTAAAATTAAGGTAGTTGTGAAATGATTTCCGTTAGATCAGGTAGGTATTATGTGGCAGAATTTGGATGGGAACTCAAATCTGTCATTCTTATCACTGTGTCACACTACCTCTGTTTTTATCTTGCTAAAAATCCAGGACACTTAAGGAAGTAAGACTTTCATAAATCAGGTACTTGAGGTACTTGAGTGTCATAGATGTAGACCTCTGTGTCAATCATTCAAAAAGCACTATTCACAGTGGCTGAATAAGTACACTTTCAAATGTTCTGATTCATAGTCCACTCTTGCTAACACATTGTTGCTGTACATGGTATTTATTTGTCCTCTTAAATTGTTCTGAAGTCTCAACAGTCTATTGTTTTTTCTGCTTAGTTCTTTTTTTTTTTTTACTTCAGTACAATGGACCTATGAAGTGGATAGCACATGGCGTAATGCAAAGATGCCTGGATCTGGAGTCAGAGGGCTTGAGTCCAGATCTTGGTTCATTTACTTTCTTCTTGAGATGGAACAGTTATCTTCACTTCTGTGAGCCTCAGTTTCCCCATACAATGAAAACCTTGAAAGAGAAAATCTCAAAAGTCCTTTCAAGTTTACAATCCTGCAATTTTATTAGCAAATACTATGAAAAATCAAATGAGTAGATTCTGAATTACCATCAAAAGCCTAGAAACAACTTCCTCAACCTCACTGACTTGTTCTGGGATAGTGGACAAGTTATTTTTGTCCCTGTGTCTTGTTTTTTATTTTTCAAATGGAAACAGTCTATCAGTTATTATGTTTCTATAGGAAGAAAGTAAATCTAAATGGTATTATTATAAAAGAATTAAATGGCCTGCAAGTGCTATGTGTTGACATTTTTATCCAGATTGATGACAAATAAAACATTCTAAAGAAAGAAGACAGCTAAGTGATGACCCAAGTCTTTTACCCTTAACACTTGGCTAGTTTTAATCTTTGGCTTATTGTTGGCCTTGATTGAATGAATTGATCTCTTTATAAAAAATTAGAGATGGATTATGCCTGCATCGAACAGTGACTGGACCCTGTATGCTGCATGACGCTAGGAGAATCTATCTTCACATATTTATGTATTTGGAAATACTCTAAGAATAAGCATTTAATGATTGGATTTATAGAATATTCCATACAGAGTGATAACTGCTGTTGAGGCTCCATTACTCTACACTTCCCTTCTGTTAAACACTTAATTTATAATACCTTGAAGAAGAAAGGATAAAAATAAAGCATCCCTTATATCCATATTATACACTAACTCCTGTGTGTCTCCATCCCTCCAGAGATTATAATGGTTTAACTCCAGGGAAAATGTTTTTACATTTTCATAAGGGGAATAAACTAAAGAATCATCTATTATTCAGTATAATATAAGAAGTACATATTTTTCTGTCTTATGACATTATGCATCACTCCCTTTTATAAATGTGATATAATCCCAGTGATATTCAGAAAGTAATTTTTTATAGATTTTTGATGTTGCTGATCAGTTGTTTAAATAGTGCCCAGCTCTTTGTGACCCCTCTTGGGGTTTTCTTGGCAAAGATACTAGAGTGATTTGCCATTTTCTTGTCCAGTTCATTTTCAGAAGATGAGACTGAAGCAAACAGGGTTAGGTGACTTACCCAGGGTCACACAGCTAGTAAATATTGAATAAAAAATCATGACTTTGGTTCTAATAGCAACTAAGTGGTAAAAGAAGCAGTTAAAAACAGGTGTGTTAA
>JAQQSK010005933.1:0-14674 GCA_028658325.1 Potorous gilbertii
CATTCTTCTCCTCATTGGCTTTTTGTACCTCTTTTGCCAATTGAGTTAGCCTATTTTTCAAGGTGTTATTTTCTTCAGTAGTTTTTTGGGTCTCCTTTATCAAGGTATTTACCTGTTTTTCATGCTTTTCTTGCATCTCTCTCATTTCTCTTCCCAGTTTTTCCTCCACTTGTCTAAGTTGATTTTCAAAATCCTTTTTGAGCTCTTCCATGGCCTGATCCCATTGGATATCTATTTCAGATGTTTGGGATACAGAGGCCTTGACTCTTATGTCTTTACCTGATGGTAAGCAGTTGTCTTCCTTGTCAGAGAGGAAGGTTGGAATCATCTGGTCACCAAGAAAGTAACCTTCTATGGTCTCATTATTTTTTCCTTTTTCTGGGCATTTTCCCAGCCAGTTACTTGACTTCTGAGATTCCTCTCCACCCCCTGCCTAGATCCACCCAGCTAGTGTTTGGGGTCTGAGATTCAAATGCTGCTCCCTAGCCTCAGGGCTTTCAGGGGTGGGAGGGGCTGCCATTCAATGTGGGCTGCCTCCCAGGCTCAGTTCCCTCAGGGGGTTTATGCAGAGACCTTCTGTAATTGAGCTCCTGCTGAACTCCTACCTGCTCTGGGAGCCTCTGGCCTCCCACTGCCTCTGCTGCTGCCTCCCGAGGGGTCCTGAGTTATGGAGACACCACACTCCCCTCTTAGCCAGTCCAGAAGTCTCTCTCACTGACGTGTAGCTCCTGTGGGTGCAGGGACCTTCAGGGCTGCCGGAGATTCTGTCCCTGAAGCCTGCTTGGATCTGTTCCTCTCTGTGCTGTGTGGCCAGGGAAGGGCTGGGCTCTGCTCCCGTCTGGTGCATGATTGACCTTTGTGGTTGGTTTCTCAGGGCTTTTTGGAACGGAAATCTCCTTCACTCCATTGCTGTGGGGCTTCCACTCATCCAGAATTTGTTGGAAGTTCTTTTTACAAGAAATCCATGGGCTGTGGGTTCGGAGCTAGCATATGTGAATCTTTCTACTCTGCCATCTTGACTCCTCCCCCCCACAAAAATTTATTTAAACAAACAACACAAGAAGTGCAATAATATCATTCTAGTTAATAAAGAGTAAAAAACCTGTTGTTGAAAACAAATAATCCACAAAGTTTAATTCTCAAACATAAAGGTCTATTTAATCTTAAAACTTATAATTACAAAAATTTTTTTTAAAGGCAAGTCAAAAATATCCTAAGTAGTTATGAATAGATTACAATGCAGACTCCTCAGGCAAAAAGGCAACATTAGTAATGCCACCTGTCTGAGGAAAATATGAATTGTTTACTGAAGCTAATGTAGCCTGATTAAAGAAAATAACATGCATGGGGAAAAGAAGCATTATAGAATTTGTGGCATCCGTATTACATTTTAGACTTCCCACACAGTGAGCAAAAAAAAAAATAAAAAAAGGAAAACATTAAAAATAGACTCCTACATATCAGCCCAAGAATATTAGCATATTATGTTTTTTTTTTAAAAATCAAAACTTCTGTTGCTTCATTCTGCAGCTCTTCATCTGTATTCATTGAGCTTGGGCATTCTTAGAATTCAGGATGGACTCTGTGCCTGCGAGGCTCTCTTTCCTTCCCCTCTCTGTTCTGGTTTTTCATCAAGTTGCAGTAATTTGTGTGCCAGAGATGTCAGGGATGCTGGTGAACATGACCCACTCTGCTCAGTAAGAAATCCTTGACTTGGGCCCTTGTTTTGCAGAAGCAGGGATTCAGCATGACAGAAAGGAGGTAAGAGGCCAAGTCTGGCAGGATAGATGTTTGTTGTTGACTTTGTGAAGGCAATGTGAGGGTATGATAAATAATACCAGGATGGTATCCTCTGGTTGCTACGGGAAGGAAAGAGAAGGCCGGCATTCTGTTATTAGGGCATAGCCAGGAGCTGTGAGGTTAGGCAGACATGATATGTCTTCTTAAGGTAGTAGAAATCCGGGGGCATACAGATACAGCTTTCATGAAGAGGTAAACTGCACTAAAGCAAGAGTCTCATTTGGCACATTATTCTTAAAATCAGTTTTCATAAAGAATTATAATTTTCATAAAAAATTATCTTTACATTAACTTTAAACACCAACAAACCAACTTAATATACTTTACCACTTAGATAATTACATTTGAAAAACAAATGAATTGAAGAATATAAAATGTCCATGAGAGGCACAAGTCTACTGGATGGATCAGGAAGACCTGGGGTCAAGTGCTGTCTCCGATACATACTGGCTGAATGGTGACGAGATGGTGTTAGCTGTACCACTCTCAGTGGGCCACAGAATTCTGAGATTATGAGGTATATGCTGATTTGCATATATGAAAGATATTTTTCCACCAGAAGTTTTCCCGTGGATGAAATCATGCCTGTGTACCTACACCCATTCCACTTCCTTCACATCAGAAAATTACACGGAAGCATTTGTTTATCCACTTTTGTCTCCTTGAGCTAGTTGGAACAGTGGATAGAGCGCTGGACTTGGAGTTAGGAAGACCTGAGTTCAAATGTGGCCTCAGATGCTTACTAGCTGTATGACCCTCGGCAAGTCACTTAATCCTCTTTGCTTCATTTCCTCATCTGTACGGTGAGCTGGAGAAGGAAAGGGCACACCACTCTAGCATCTTTGCCAAGAGAACCCAAATGACTCATGAAGAATATCTTTATTGGAGTACGCATTTTCCTCTTGTATATACACAGGTATCCACACGTATGTATATTTAGTGCACACACTATTGATTCTGTTGGCTGCTTTTCCTTACTCATTTTAATTATGGGGAAGGAGGAAAGAAACCATGTTTATTTCACTTCCTCTTGATGGACAAATAATGTAGAAATCTCCCTAATCCTTTATTGGTCTATTATTAAAAACTCCCTACCTCCTATGCACTAGTATGGTAAAGCAGATGGTCTCATCCACTGTTGTAACTACTTTTTATTCTTGCAGGAGACATCCTATAGTTTGTCTACACCTCTAAAAAGGATTTGGTCTTGTCCCCTTATCCTACACTTGAATAAGGAATGTTTTCCTCTTCTGCTAAGTCCTGCCAGCTGCATTCAAAATACTCCTCATTTTTCCACTTGGTTAAGTGCCATCTTTCTTTACCTCTCTCTCGTGAAATATTTCGTTTCTCTTTCCTAAGCCACAGAATGTTACTAATTGTCTGTGTACTCTAGAGAATCTGAGACCAAATCAGTCCCCCAAGAATCCACATTGCTGTTAGCAAGTGCAGATTCATGAGCTTGCTAATAAATTTCTTTATTTCCAATCTGGCCTAATTTTGACCTAAAGGCATCAGATCCTCACTCACCCAAATGTCTCTCTCAAGAGATCAAGAGAATTCCCCAACACATTGTTTTAATGGAGCTTAAAGGATAGGGTTCTAGAACTGGGTTCAAGGAGACTGAGAAATTTGCTCACTGTGTGGCCAAATTCTCTAAGGCTCAGCTACTCCATCATTAAAACTGTGGATAAAAGCACCAACCTCCAAGGGCTTGTGTTAGGATCAAATAAGATCCTGTAAATAAAACCCTTCATAAATATTGAAATGTTATAAAATTTCAGTTACTGTTATTATATAAGAATTTTCAGATTGGTGTATATTCTCCCTATTTATCTATTTAAAGCCATAATACTATTCTTTCCACTGATATATTACAGTTTATTCAGTCATTCCCAAATCATCAATCTTTAGGTTGTTTCAAGTTTCCCTACAATTAACAAATATGTTTATAATTCCATATGGCATTATTACCAAAAGAGACAAACAGATACATAAATAAAATTTTAATAAGTTGACCACAATATATCTGCAAAGGCTATCCTATATGCCTACTTTCTCCTCTCTGTGAAATTTTTGAGTATATTATGCATGTAGAGAAGAAGCTTAACCCCAAAGGCAGGGTGATTTGTTACTAGTTAAAAAGTAGGAAGTGTTGGGGCAGAATTTGAATCTCCTTCTCATTCCCAGGGAAGCTAGGTGGTACACTGGATAAAGTATCAGGCCTGGAATCAGGAAGACTCATCTTCTTGAGTTTAAATTTGGCCTCAAAACATTTTCTAACTGTGTGACTCAGCAAGTCACTTTAACCTGTTTGCCTCAGTTTCCTCCTCTATAAAATGAACTGGAGATAGAGATGGTAAACCAGTATCTTTGCCATCTTATATCCTGCCCTATTTTAACTATTATATCTTATGTGTGCCCAAAATATAGGACTCTTAGAAGAAAATGTCTTCTCCCAGGTACTGTGCTGAAAGTTCATCTTAAATGATCAAGAAAAGTAAAGGAAATCACTTTATATAGTAGAACTTAGTTTTGCAAAAAAAATATGCCCTGCAAAGGGGGTAATATGCAATTGCTAGAGACAACAGATTAGAGTAATGGTTTTCCAAAGTAATGTTAGACAAAGATCTTACTCATTTAGCACTGATTGCTCGTTAAAAACAATCTATTTCCCTCAATCAGGATTTTTTAACCCAAAGTTGAGAACTAGTTAAAGAAAAATTATAACTATTGCAATTAAATGAGTTTCCTACATAATCCTATTCATTTTATTTGATGCACTTAGAAACAGCATAGGCAAGTAGGTGGTGTGGTGGGTAGAACTCTGGGCGTTGAGTCTGGAAGGCTTATTTTCCTGAGTTCAAATCTGGCTTCAGACACTTACTACCTGTGTGACCCTGAACGAGTCACTTAAGCCTGTTTGCCTCAATTCCTTATCTGTTAAAAAATGAGCTGTAGAAGGAAATAGCAATCTATTTCAATATATTTGCCAAGAAAATCTGAAATGGGGTCATGAAGAGTCAGACATGACTGAAAATGACTCGACACCAAAAACATTCTGAGAAGGGCTTAACTAAACTGCCAAAGGTGTCCATGACACAGAGAAGTTAAGAAGCCCTTCTAAAGATGAAATAGTTGCTGAAAATGTACTCCAGAAGAATTTCCATCTACAATTTGGAAAAAAAAGGAAATTTGAAATATTATTTCCCTCATTTTAAACATCAAAAAAGTGAGAACAATTTTAATTTCTTGCCCCAGAAAGTAAGAAGAAAGCAAATTGAATAGAAATAGGTCTCTTTCATAAATTAACATCGACACATCCATCTGGGAACTTTTTAGTCTACTTTGGTCAAGGGAAGTTCAAAATCCTTTAAGTCACATTGAATTTCTTCAAGTCTAGGCATAAGTGACATTTATTATAAGAGGACAAATAATGGTTAAAATGAAGAAAAACAGCTTTCCAAATGGTAGTGACAACTTACTTGTAGGCGCACAGAACAGGTACAAAGATAAGCAAGGTGTGTTAAGAATAGTTTAATTTGACTGAATAGCCGAAATGATAGTTCTTCTCAATTCTGCCCACACTTCTCCACCATTGTCTCTGCTTTTGTGTACATATGGACTCCTGCTTCTTTTCTCTTTTTTTTTGTGGATCTATTTTGCTATCTCTCTCTTTTCTTCCTATCACTCGCCATCCCTCCTCAACTTCATCTATTGAGGTAGCTGGTTGGTGACATAGTGCCAAGTCTGGAGACAGGACGAACTGAGTTCAAATCCAGGTCAGATATTTATTCTCTGTGAAACTCTGAGTAAATCATTTACCTTCTGTTTGCCTTGGTTTCCTCCTGTAAAATGAGATACTAACAGCACCTACATTACAAAGTTATTATGCAGATCAAATGAGGTAATATTTATAAAAAATAAAATTGGCACAGTGTCAAATACATAGTAGATACTATGTAAGTTCTTATTCCTTGCCCCCCATCTCCTTCCTCTATTGTCTTCAGGGTATGGAGATTTCACTAATTTTTTATTTTTACTTCTTTTCTTTTATCTTGGCCTTTTATCCCTTCCAAAAAATAAAAGGGATTGCATTCCTGATCAAAATTGTTGTAGTGATCCATCACTGTTGTAACTCAGTAACTCATCAAAATATGAAAAGAAGGTTTTGCAAATTATTTTGTAATTTGTAAACATGTATGCACACACATGCATGCACACACATGTATGCATGTATGTTAGTATCTACTATATTTCCATTCCATGTTCTTAACTGATAATGCAGAGGGATTAAACATTTCACATTCCTCTGCGGACCAGTAAATAATAAGAAAAACTCAAACATGAAACAAAATTCGTTTCTCATTATATGTGATCTTTGGCTGGATCCCCACCACCACGTCTCAAAGTTAATATTGCTATTCAGTTGTTTCCTGCCAGACTCATTGTGACCCCATTTGGGGTTTTCTTGGCAAAGATATCAGAGTGGTTTTCCATTTCTTCTCCAACTCATTTTACGGATGAGGAAACTGAGGCAAACAGGGTTAAATGGTTTGCCCAGGGTGACACAGCTAGTAAGTGTCTAAGGCCAGATTTGAACTCTTCCAGATTTGAGTGTTCTTGCCTCCAAGTCTTGGCACTCTAATCACTGCACCACTTAGCTGCTTTGACAGGTTAAAAGGGATTGCATTCCTGGTCTAAACTATATTTGGGACTTATAATGACACATCAAGAATAATTCTTAGAAAAATCCCAGGAAGCATGCCACTAATATCTATATGCATATAAAAGAAAATAATCCACCACAATTTGTAGTTAATCTATTTATTCATAGACAACAAACAGGATACTTGAAAAAAAGTCTTTTGAATAAATTTCTTAATGAAATATTAAATATTGTAGGGAAAATGCAATATTTTAAAAAACAAAGTTGGAGCTATAACAACATCCCAAGGATCTGGCAATATCACTTTGGTTCAATTCCACTCCAAAAAGCATGTATTAGGCACTTACTGTATGTCAGACTTGGTTGTAGATCAAAACCTCCCTGTTGATCTGGTCTAACTTTTCACTGGATACTAGTTAAAGCAAAGTTATTTCTCTTGAACCAGGTTCAATCTATAATCTGCACATGTGGACCTTTACATACCTCAGCAGTACTTATCTACTTTGTAGATAGGCTTCTATCTTCTCTGCACACTAAGAAAAGACTTAGAGAACATGCCACAACTTGTAGTTCAGAAGGAGAGAAGATACAGCATCCATGGCTTATCCTCAAGCAAATGAATTTAACATAGAATTGGAATATGTTCTTTAGAGGTCTTGAAAGTGAAAATTAAATCTTAAGCTCTCGACCTCTACTGGCATGACGTGCAATGCAAAGGAATAAGATATATTAAAGATACTGGAATTCTGATATGAAATGCAAAAAGGGTAGTAGCATATTTCACAGCAGAAAAAAACCCCTTAGCCCTGAGTTGAGAAAAGCAGATTCTCCAAGCACTTAGCATTAATAATTCCAAGGCTAACATTACCCACTGTCACATTAGACTCAGTCAATGGGAAAAACAAACATCTTTCCTTTTTGAAAGATAATCCTCCTTGTGCATTAGCCCCATCTGGAAACTCCATGAACAACTAGAGGCTGCCATTAAAGACCCAGTCACTTAATTATTGTGTCAGTGAACCATAGGGTAACCTGAAAGAATTAACTCTAATGAAGCTTCTAGAAATGTGTGACTGTCTCAGGAACAGTTTAGATGACAATCATTGAAGTTCATGAACTGAAATTCTTCCCTTTGTGGCTAGGTCACATGAAGTCGTCACTGACAATAGGATTAGTATGGACTCACACCATGGACCTTGGTGGAGTTCACATGATTAGCAATATGGCTATGGATGATAACTAGACATCAAGACTGGCCCAGGACTGTGCAACCCCAGCTTATCCTTCTTGCTCTTACTGACACATGACTATTCCATTTCCAATCTCTGTGCCTTTGCACAAGCTCTCTTTTGTGCCTAGAATATCCTCCTTTCTTATCTCTACCTCTTAGAATTCCATTGTTAGCCCAAATGGCCATCGTTTCCTGAGACCTTTACTAGTCTACTCAGATGTTACTGCCTTGCTCTTGTACATTTGACCTTCAAAATTACCTTGTATCTGTTTTGTATATGCATAGATATTTGTATATACACACTTATATGTGTGTATATAACATATCTGTATGTGTGCATGATGCCTCTCATGTCAGAATATAAATTCCTTCAGGATTGTTTTGCTTTTGTTTTTGAATCTCCAGCATCTAGCCCAGTGCTTGGCACATAGTGGGCACTGAGGATATAAAAAGATTGAAAAACTGGTTTTTGCCCTCAAGGAGCTTACAATAGGGGAGAAAATAAACAAATGTACAAACAAGTAACATAAAGGATAGATAGGAAATAATTAATGGAGGGAAGATACTAAAATTAAAAGGTATTGGTAAAGGTTTCCTGTCAAAGTTAGGATTTTAACTTGGACTTAAAGGAAGCCCTGGGGGGTTATAAGTGGAGATGAAGAGAAAGAGAACATTCTGGGCACGGGGGGACACTGAGAGAAGATGCCCAGAGCTGAGAGATAGATTGTCTTGTGACTCTAGGAAGCCAGTATCCCTGGGAAGGGAAGGGAAGGGAAGGGAAGGGAAGGAGGCAGTAAAACCCAAGTCAACTGGACATCTTTTGTCCATCCAAATTTACCTTCCTTTGGAAAGGAGAAGGAAGGGAAGGGGGAGGCAGACAGGAGAGGAGGAGCTGAGTTACCCAGCTGACTGGGACCCCATTCAAGTAGCTGCATCTACTCACAGGATTGTGTTCATCCTTCGTTGCTGAAGAATATCATGCCATCAGAGAACTGATGACATGACCTGCACTTGACTTTATTTTGAGTGAGGGAGGGCTGTGCAAGGTCACCAGCCTCACTTCTCCTCCAAAGCCATCTGAATCCAGTGACCAGATATTCATCGGGATGATGGGAGATGAACCATGATGCAATGGGAGACCTTGTGTCATCATTTCTCTGATGGCATGGTCTTCTTCAGCAACGAAGGATGAACACAATCCTGTGAGTAGTCGCAGCTGGCTGAACGGGGTCCCAACCAGCTGGGTAACTCAGCTCCCCCTCTCCTGTCTGCCTCCCCCTAGCCTTCCTTGTCCTCTTCAAAGGAAGGTAAACTTGAGTGGCCAAAAGATAGCCGGTTGACTTGGGTTTTACTGCCTAGTTTCCTCTCCTCCCCTCCCCTCCCTTCCCCTTCCCTCACCTCTCCTCTTCTCTCCTTTCCCCTGTCCTGTCCTTTCCTTCTTCTCCCAAAACCTTAAACCTACTGCCCTCTGGTGCTGGGACACCAATGGGCCCTGAGAGCTCCTCTGGGCCCTCCTAGCTTTAGAGTTATTATCAATAGTAACTGCTGCTGTTTCCCTCCCAGCCTGATGTCTTTCTTTTTCTTGGCCTCATTAAAGGGGCCATACCCTGGCTACTTCTTACACAGGCCGATTCAATGAATGGGTGTTGCCTCACCCTAAGTGAGTACCTGCAAAGACCTTGGCCTAAAGGGCCCCAGGTCTCCCGGTGCATCCTGAGTCATCTCCAGTGCTCCTGATGAATATCTGGTCACTGGATTCAGATGGCTCTGGAGGAGAAGTGAGGCTGGTGACCTGCACAGCCCTCCTTCACTCAAAATAAAGTCAAGGGCAAGTCATGTCATCATTTCTGTGATGACATGGTCTTCTTGGAAGGACAAACACAATCATTGGATCAAATAATTTGTTGCAGAGAGTGATGTGTAAGAAAAATGGAAAGGGGAGGGGTTAATGAGACCTTAGAACATCAAACAGAGGGTTTTGTGGTTATTCCTTGAGGCAATAGGAAGCCACTACAGTTTACTGGGGAGTGTGATTTAAGTAAATCTCTTTGATGGTGGAATGGAGGATAGATTGTAGTGGGAAGAGACTTGAGGCAGATAATCCCAGTTACACACTATTGAGATAGTCTACCATTACCTTCTAGTAAAGTCCTAGAACCACGTGCTCATCCTCTTAAATTTTGAAGAGTTAAAACTAAGTTGGGACTAAGAGACACTCTGTGAACCTCTGTGGCTGCTAGTGGGTCTCTTTAGCCTGAGAAGTCAGATGTAAGAACACTAAAACCTGGGTTTGAGAGAAATAATCAAGATTTTTGTAAACCTGGGAGCCAAATGGAATGTGCAATTCACCAAAGCTCTCCTCTAATACATCATCATGTTTGGAGGATACTCTAAGTTTTGAAGACTATTCCAGAGGAGGAGCATCTATGGAAGGTCTTACCAAGTTACAAAGGCTTTCAGTATACTGTTTTTGAGGGACTATATCTGTTATCTGAGGTCCAGCGTGGATAAGTCCAAAGCACCTCCTTATCACCAATGTGACTGCAGGATTGTGGATTTTGGACCATAATATCTGTCAAAAATCTATATTCTGCTTTTACCACAGTAGCTATCAAAGGACATCTTTTTAGAGTATTATGATCTGGGTCAAGGTTTATGAGTTGGGATGGGGGAATACTCATATTATGAAAATTACAAAATGTCAAAAAATTGAAATAAGAACCAAGTGAATATTCATCCTGTGAGAAAAGCTCTGGGCTATCTCTTCTCTGCTTTAGCGATAGACAAACTAAATCTAAAACCTTCTTTATATCACATAGGTATTTAAAAAACAATTGTATGTTAGTGAATGAATGAATAAGTGAATTGTAAAAAAAAACATTTATTAAGTGTTTACTCTATGTCCAGTACTGACCTGAGCACTGGGGATACAAAGAGAAAACCAAAACAATTCTTTCTCTTAAAGATCTCCTATTCTAATAGGGGAAATAACACACATGAAAGGTTCTAGCTGTTTAAGTGTTTAACAGAAAGTATGTAACTTGGTGCTTAGAGGTCCTGGTATGTTGTCTTCTAACAAAGAATTTGGAAAACTAATGGCAGCCAGTAGATACCAGGTTAGCTATCCTTTCTCTACCACTACAGCCATAAGTCTAAGTCTGGTGGCTATAGAAGAAGAGAGAAAATCAGACATTTCACTGAGAGCCCCAGATTTGGTGACAGTATTGATACTAACTCATCCGCTCTAGCCACCAGGCTTTACTAGGGTTCTCAGGATCTATTATCCTAATCTGAAAAAGTCATTTATATAGGCATCTAAGTTGTATACTGGATAAAGTGCTGATCTTAATGTCAGGAAGGCCTGACTTCAAATCCTGCCTTGGATCCTTACTAGCTGTGTAACACAAGACAAGTCAGTCAATGCATTTCAACCTTAGTTTCCTTATTTGTTGAATGGGAGATAGTAATAGCACCTTTTTCACAGGATTGTCGTGAGGACCAAATGAGGTACTCTATTTTAAATATCATCATCATCATCATTACTGTCATTGAGACCTTTGTGGATTCTGCAGAGGGAGCGTGACAAACTCTGACATCCCTTCACCTTTCCCCCTACCCAAGCGCAGCACCCAACAATGTTCAGATATCTTGTTTCTGTCTAGATGACATCCCTTTATATACCGATGTCTCCCTCTCACCACGATCACTTTTCCCTACCTTACCCCACAAAGATATACCCTCTTCCAGAAGATCAAGGTTTAAATGGAGAGTGTGCCATGTGAATATGCATGTTTGTGTGTCTGTAGACACCATATATACTGGGTGACCCAAAGGACTTACCCACTAGTCTTCAGTAGCTTAAAATTGCACTAAGAATTTTGTAACACTATATATGCCACAGAATCACACAATACAAAAAATTTGCAATTTGAAGGTGACCTCATTTGCTTTTTAGTCCAGTCTATATCTGAATAAGGATCCTCTCTATGCCATACCCAAAGGGGAGTAATCTGACCATTGCTTAAAAAGAGGAGAAATCTACTTTGTTCTAGGACAGGGCATTACACTTTTATATTTGGGTACAAAAGCAAGTGAACATGCAACGCCCTCTTCCCCACCCCTCCCCCAAGATCATGAATAGCTATCAGTAATATTAATGAATAATGAATTGAACATATGTGAGAGAAATATTAAATAAGGTAAAAACAAAACACATTAACCCAGAGAGCAAAGCTAATATATCTGCTGATAAAAATTCCTATGAAATATCTCACAGCCTGACATTAACTAGAAGAAAATGAAGGAAATCACTAATTATCACAGCAAAAGTTGATATATGAATAGTATTGTTGATATATAAATAGTATAGTATATAAATATACATACTGTAAAAATAGTAAGATCATCAATAAAATTTTCTTTGAAATCCATCAGATTTGAAATAAAATCAAGGGTATTCTTTAGGTAGCTGAATGCCAAAGGAATGGGTGCAGCATTGATAGAGTATCCTTCCATGAGTTTTCTTAAGACTAAACAAAGAGTTTTCACCAATCAAGAAAATCAATAACCAATGCTACTATTAATGAAAATATATGGTATGCTTTAAGGCCAGTCTCAGGAAAAAAAAGTTGTGAAGTGGGTCAAATTTGTCTTAGATGCCCTCGTCTTCCCTTTTGTGACACACTTCCCAGACATCCCAGGTACTTATTCTTTTTTTTTTCTTCTGTGAACTCATAGGTTTAGAGATAGAAAGGGTCTTCGTGATTATCAGGCCCCATCTCCTCATTATACAGATGAGAAACTTGAGTCTCAGAGATATTAAGTGATTTAGTATCATAGATTTAGAGAAGGAAAAGTCCTTAGAGATTCAACCCCCTCATTTTACAGTTGAAAAAACTGAGGCAAACAGAGATTAAGTGACTTGCCCATACTCACACAATTTATGTGTCTGAGGCAGAATTTGAAGTCATTTTCCTGATTTCAAGTCAGTGTCCTATCTATTGAACTACAAGATCACACAGATCCTAAGTGATGGAGTCTGGATTAAGTTCACTGAACCCATTTGCCACTCTTTACACTGTAAAACACTGCCTCTTAGTCTTACAGGAATCCTTACACACCACACCAGAATCTACTTCCTGGTTGCTACCTGATGCTCCAGAAAAACCCTCACATGTTATTAACGAATATCTCTCACTGAGCCAGGGGGACCTTGATTTTCCACTTGGATCCCCAATAGCATAACTATTTGCACATGGTAAGTACACATGGTAATAAATACTTTCTTTCTCTTAGTCCTTCAGACTCTTCTCTTTCCTATTTTACTATGTGAAAAGTGAGTGGAAACAACCCTTTTACATTTTTCCTATCATGCAAACACCTGAGAATATGTAAACCTGAGTTTTCTGGGGAGTTCTAATTGAAGGTGGAAATTAACATACTGCCAGAAGGATAGTAGCTGGCTGTCTATCCTAACTAGCATCTACTCGCCCATGACCTAGTAAGGAGATGCGTGTGAATGTGGCCAAGATAAAGAGTTGGAATCAAAAGACATGACTTTATATCCCTGCTCTTCCACTTCCTACTTGAGTAATCTAATGTAAGTTAACTTGACCTATCATGGTCTTAGTTTCCTCAGAGGTAGAACTAGGGGGTTAGGTAACCTCTAATATTCGTCTCCTCTCTAAATCCATAACCTATAGAATTAGGAACTTCTTCTTAATAAAAATAAGCAGACAATTAGTTTTCTGGGCATCGTGAGGACTAAACTATTCAAGATCATTTGGTGAAATCTATCATTTATTGGACAGTCAAATGTTATAGCAGTTGGGGGAAAAAGATGACTCCATCAGTACAACGTTGGTTGGATGCCACTGTTGAAAATATTATGTCTTCAGATGTAAATAGTTACTGTCCAAGATTGGGACATCATATCACTTCTTAAGTTGGTAGGAAACATAATTTTGTAATAAAAATAAATGTGATTTTTAGCAATGTAGAGAATTCCCAGTTAGGAACCTCCCTCTATAAGTGCAGATCTGCCGGCCACTGCTTTGCATGTTATAGCCCTAAAGAAGGGCCTAGAGGAACTTAAAGATGAGGTGACTTGTTCAGGGTCACACAGTCAGGATGAATCAGTGAGGAATCTTGAATACAGAGCTTCTTGGCTCAGAGACAAGCTTTTAATTAATGAAAATGTTTGTCACACTTAATGCTTGTGTCTTTCCTAATTATTATGTTATCAGCTTCAATTTATCCTGTTTGTATCTTATTTTACCTAGTTATTGTCTCCCACATTACATTACGAGTTCCTTGAGATCAGTGCTTTTTGCCTTTCTTTGTCCAGGGCTTAGCACAGTGCTTGACACTTTTATTGTGCTAAGTGCTTTATTTATACTATCTCATTTGAATCTCACCACAACCCTATGAGGTAGGTTCATCCCCATTTTGTAGATGAAAAATCTAATGCAGACAGAGGTTGCCCAGGGTCACATAGCTAGTAAGCATCTGAGGCCAAATTTGAACTCAGATTTTCCTAACTGCAGGTTCACTCCTCCACCTACTGTTCTATCCAGTTACCCATGATATGTATCAAGAAGAAATGTGTTCAGGTGAGTATCAGATGATCAAAATTTAGTAGTTTTTGGAAGATGTTGATCATGTGATTTCATGGTATTAAGGAATTTTAAGTAAGGAAACTGCCTCTACTAAGGGAGATCAGAACCTGTTCCTTAGCTGCTAGTCTTTCAGGGCCATTTAGGCCCCTAAGAGGTTAAGAGATTTGCCCAGGGTCTCACCATATGTGCCAGAGGGAGGTCTCACTATCTTGGATGTTGTATCTTCTATACTATGCTGCCTCTCATAAATCTTAATGATCAATGAATGTGGTTTTATGTTCAACTTAATGTTTTGTTGATTTAACTCCACTCATTAAAAACAGAACAAAGCAAAAAACCAAAATCTCTCCTGCCATCAAA
>JAQQSK010005934.1:0-14673 GCA_028658325.1 Potorous gilbertii
TGGTCCCTTCTCAGTCAGCACGGAGATAAACAACGTATGACACTGAGCACGACTTCTCAGAAAGGAGTGGAATGTTCAACAATATTTCATCTAAGCTTCCATTTTTAACTCAAAACACAAATTCTGTTGCCAATAGTAGTCTATAAAGAATTAATTAGGTAACTTCACAAACAGTCAAAACTCATAAATTTGTCACTGTCAAGAAGACTCATTTTCTCCTGTCAGATCTGAAGAATGGTTGGCAAGAGACATGAGGCAAGTAAAATTTTAAGAGAACAGACACTGCACTTCCTCTCTAAGTCATTGGTCTGAAAGAAGGTTATAATCTGAGACCAAGCACAGAACTTTGAAAAATTGAGGGAGAGGTCACCATAGTAAATGCCATGAACACAGTCCCCAATATATATAAAATATATATATATCCCTTCTCAGCTATCTTTCATCTTTCCCACAACTGGCATTCCTCTATCTCTGCTTGCATGAAAACAGGAAGTGATGGCAAAGTGACATGAATGAATGAATGAACCAACGAATGAAAGAATGAATGAATGAATGAAAAGCACTTACAAAGTGTTCACTATGTGTCAAGCTCTATGTCAAGAGAGCTGAGGATACAAATACAAAAGCAAAGAAAATTCTGGGACTTAAAGAAATTACATTCCAATATGAGGACACAACATACAGAAGCAAAGGCAGAGTTGATTTGATTGTGATTTAAGAACTGGAAAGGATGGAGAGGGGAGGAGAGGATTCATATTCAGAATTCTTCCTTATGTTCTTTAACTAATTCTTAACCATAATAATATTTTTCATGACCATAGGTGGAGTTAGATAGGATTTTACAATATTTTGTTGTTTTGATTGATGTTTTATAGCACAAACATTTTCAAATATACTTTCCCCTACTCAAGAAGTCATCCCTTGTATATAGCTTTTAAAAGAAGAGAAAGTAATTCATCAAGGTTAACTAACACATAGACTATGTCTGAAATTATATGTGATATTCCTTGTCCATCGTTCCCCAAATCTGCAAAGAAGAGAAAGAGGAATTCTTTTTTTAGAAAACTTTTCTCTGGTTTCAATCTTGGTCAATATAATTACCTGGCTTTCAACTTGATTATTTTTTGTTTCCATTTACATTCTTGTAGTCATTATGCATTTAACTTTCTTGCTTCTATTTAATCCTGCATCAGTTAATGTAAGTCTTCCCATTCTTCTCTAAATGTTTCATATCCATTGTGGCTTATAACACAATAATATCACATTATGTCCATGTATCACAATTCATTTGTCTATTCTGGAATCAATAGATACCTATTTTGTTTCCAGTTCTTCACCACCATGAAAAAGTGCTTCAATGAATATTTTAACATATGTGAGATCTCTCTTTATATCTTTAACCTTACTGGGGTACCTATTCCTAACATATTCCTAACAGCTGAATTTCTGGATCAAAATACATCATTTTAATTACTTTTTAAAAGCACAATTCTACCATATCCAGAGAAAGCACTATGGACTTGAAACACAGAATGAAGCAGACTGTTTCCCCTTGTGTTATGGTTGTTTGGTTTGGTTTTTCTCTTAATTCTTTCCATTCATTTTAATTCTTCTATGAAACATTACTAATGTGAAAATATGTTTAATAAGAATGTATGTGTAGAACCCCTACAAGATTGCATGCTGTCTTGAGGAGAGAGAAGAGAGGGAGGGATAGAAAATTTAAGACTTATGGAAGTGATTGTTGAAAACCGAAGACAAATAAATTAATTATTTTTGTTAAAAAAAGCATAATTCCAAATAGTTTTCTAGATTAACTATACCAATTCACAGTTACAACAATAACATATTTGTGTACTTGTCTTCCTAGAGCCAAGGGGGAGGAGAGGAGGTAACATTTATTAAATACTCACCTTCATGAACTAAAAGAATCCATTACGGACCAGAGAGAATGAATTTGTCTTTCAAACAATCTCAAGTTTACTCAATTCCCTCCAAGTAACACTGCACATTTACCTACCTACAAAAATGTCTTACTAATCAGTGTTCATTACAAAAGAGTTCTGAATAATTACAAACAGTATAGGATTATGGAAAGAAGAACTGAGTTGAAGTTCTTTTTCTTAGACTTACTATCTCTGTGACCTTTTAAGTCATATAGCCTTAATTTCCTCTCAGTTCATCACCCAGATTCTAACTTTTTGAGGACTTTGCTGCATACTTGTAATACTATAGCCTCCTTTTCCTCTGGCCTTGTGGTATTCCCATTACATCTTTTCCATTCTAGGTAACTTGAAAAGATGTCTATCAAGGATTTGGTTAGCTGTGGATGATGAACTATCAATAGGTTAATAAGGCACACAATTGTTATAAACTATTTTATAAATTTCATAGTTCTTAATAATACTTAATAAAATTTTAGTTTAAATAATTAAAATAAATATTCATTACTAATTTTCTATCATAAAATTCAACTTATCTCATGTAAATAGGTGAATGAATGTTGAGTGTTAAGCTTGGAGAAGATGCAAGGAGACCTGACAGCTGTCTGCAAGAATTTGAAGAGCTATATGTGGAAGAAGAATTTGAACTGTGTCACCTCAGAGGGGAAAACTAGGAGCAATAAGTGGGTGTTGCAAAGAGACAAATATAAATTTCATAGTGGGAAAAAGCTTCTTAACAATTAGATCTCACCAAACGTGGAATGGATTCCCTCAAGAGGTAGGACATTCCCCCTTAGTGGAGGTGTTTCAGCAGAGACAGAATGACCATTTGTTGGGCGTGTTGTTGAGGGGTTTCTTTATAACATATGGATTGAGCTAGGTGGCCTTGGAGGCCCCTTTCATCTCTGAAATAAAGTGATTCTATAATTCTCATTCCAGATATTCACCCAAGTATACAGCAGGATGATGTAACTGTGGAAAGCTAGACAAATATAGCCTAACTGTACACTCATGGCCTTCTCTAATATAAAGGAATGTAAGTTTTGTAGGTTGGAACAGTACACGTTGATTGGAGGGGGATTTTCATGCATACAAACATCATATGGGAAGGACCGTTCTCCCCTAAAGGCAGTTTTGTCTGCAACATCAATCATTTATAATCCCAGTCTCAGTAATTAATATCCACTTGTCAAGAGGAAGGACACTTCAGAATCTTTATGAAATTTGACTATGTTCTGTGAGACATGGAACAAATATTAGAAACATCATTGATGAAGGTCCTGTTTTTAGTAATGCATAAATAGATAAATCCATAGATAAATGATAGAATAAAATATAGATAATAGATATTAAAATAATAAATGAGAGAGAAACTTTATGATATGTGCTTTGCACTGTGCTAAGCACTGGAAGTACAAGTACAAAGGTTAGCCTCTACCTTGAAGGAGCTTATATTCCTCTGGGTAAAACAACACATAAAGGGAGAGATGGAAAAGAAGTCATTTGTTAAGGTAAGCAAAAATTTGACCCTTCGAGAGCTGTCATTCAGGGGAAAAATATTTAGTAAACTGACCTTACTGTCTTATTTCTCTTGTCCTCTATATTTTCACCTAACGAAAATAAAACATTTCAGTTTATATCTACTTGTGAAATTCAAATACCTGATATCCTATAAGTATGAAACAAATAGAAGAAAGAGTTGATAATAGCCTAATGTGCCGGGATGACAGATTTATCACAGGAAGTTGCCTTTGTCAATAATTTCCACTCTTTCAGATAATTTTCACAAGTTGCCCAATTGTCCCAGAAAAAGACAATGGGGGCACAGAAACGAATAGAAAGACATTAAGATGTCTTGTTGAAGTCCAAAAGTCTAGGCAAGAGATATTATCTGGGATGTAATGGGGAAGAAGGAGTAAAATGGCTCCAAACTTACTATGAATTAAAAAAGGAAAAAACCAAGATGAGGTGCTGAGAGGACCTATATGTAAATGAGTCAGATATAAGTGGATTGTTGGTACTTAGTTCTCTAGAGGTAAGCAGAAATGATAACAAAATCAATCTATGTTCCAGTGTCATCATCCCAGGAGCTCAGAGGGGAACTCAACTCAGAGGAACTGAATAACAGCACAGTAGGCTGGAGATAGTAATGAGAAGGACCTAAAAAAGTCTGGAGGAGTGGAAAATAGTGACAGTGACAAGATAGACTCAGGTCTTCCTCAGGGGGAGATTACTGAAGGGGTAGGGGGACAATGCAATCATTCAATCAGTATTTATCAAGAGCTTACTATGTGTCAGGATTATGTGGTCACTGGAAATGCAAGATAAAAATTTAAAAAATCCCTTTTCAAGATATTTATAATCCATAGGGGATAAACCATACATATCCAAATACATACAGAATAAATAAACGTTGGTTTACCTTCAAAATAAATAAAAGATTATTTGTTTAAAAAAAACAAAGTAACTCATTGTGACACTAACATTTGGGGGAAATTAATGGTTTTCTGAGCTTGGCTTGTTTGAGCAGAGCCTTGAAATAGGTAAGAAATTGTTTTTGAGGAGTTAAGGAGGAAGTGTATTCCATGCATGGATCATGGCTAGTGCAAAGGAATGGGAATGAGACTATGCCATGTATAAGGAACCAAGAGAAGGCCATTTGGTTTGGGCTACAGAATGAGGAAAAGAGAATGGTGTATAATAAAGAAGCTGAAGCTATAGTTTGGGACCTTAATGTGAAGGGGTTACAAAGCCAAACAGAGAAGCTTCTACTTAATCCCAGAGGCAAAAGGGAAACATTGGAGTTTATTGAATAAGGGGAGAGTTATGGTCAGATCTTCACTTAAGGAATGCATTTTGGTAACCGTGTTGAGAAAAGATAAGAGTAGTGAGAGATACCAATTAAAAGAGGACTTGGACCAAGGTGAGAGTTGTGTGAAACAGTAAGATTTGACAAATCATTGAATTTTTTGAATGAGGAAAAGTGAGGAATTGAGGAGAACACTGAAGAGATGAACTTGGGAGATGGGAAGAATGATGGTAGTTTCAATAGAAATAGAGATGTTGGAGTAAGAGGTGGAGTTTGGTGGGATGGGAGGAAGTAAAGTGTAGTTTGGGAAATGATACAGTTGAGATGTCTCTGGGACACCCAGTTTGAAATGTCAGTAGGCAGCTGATGATGTAGGAAAGTAGATCAGAAGAAAGACTGCTGATGGACAGATAGATCTGAGAATCATTTGCAGAGATAAATGGCTAAACCTATGGGTTGATGAACGAGGTCACCAAGTATCTCTCCCTTCCATGTCCACCATCATCGTAACAACCGCAACTGCAAAGATGTTGGCATTACTGGGTGAGTAGATACAGTGCTATGAATTAGGCAGAGCAGATGAAGCCTGGGATAAAGTCAGGATGGCCTAAATTCAAATGTGACCTCAGATACTCGCTGTGTGACCCACAGTAAGTAAATTAACCTGTTTGTCTCAGTTTCCTCAACTATAAAATAGAAGTGATAACAGCACCTACCTTGCAGGGTTGGTGTGAAGATAAAATGAAGTGATATTTTTGAAGCACTTAACACAATATCTGGCACTTGTGGACACTTTGCAAATGATTATTCACTTCTACCTCCCCTTTCCTTCCTTTCAGGACAGTCGAAATTCTACTAAATTTTGAGAAGAGCAGTTATGCTTTGTCTGGGCCTTTTACGTGTCAGGCAGAAAAGCAGGCAAATGATAATTCAGCTCCTAATCCTATCAACCAATCCAATCTTGAGGACTGCCTATCTGTTCTCTTAAAGGGAAACCAACCTAACCTACATAAAGCAGCTGCCCATTCTGCCACAATCAACTTTCCTTGTTCCTAGGACCCTTCCCAGGATAGTCCTGGAACTGTTCAAATACCTGAAGGAAGGTGGCTCTTTTCAGGGATGGGACTCTTGACTATTTTTTGGCTCATATGTGAGTTCTTCATGTGTTTTTTAATGGTAAAATAAACTGTTCTTTGTTGTAAAGCTTTGTGAGTCTGAGTGTTTATAAGGGGATCTAGATCCACTAGAAAACGGTTAATGCATTTAAGGTCTTCACAGTGCTTTGTGCATGTAGTGATATATGAGAGAGTCATGACACAAAGGAGAGGAAGGAAGGAAACAAGCATTTATGAAGACCTACCATATGCCAATCACTGTGCTAAGTGCTTTACAAATATTTAAATACATACATACATACATAAATATAAGGTTATTTGTGTGCGAATAGAGATAAGGGGTGGATACATGATTTAATTGGCACAGATAACTCCTAGGTGCTGAAAGATTTCCTTATAACATGCATGTTAGCTCCTTGCTACAACTTATAGTCTTAGTTTTAGACAGCATCATAGATACACTCAAGGTCACCCACCTAGTATGTGTCAGGGATGGGCCTGGAACCAAGAGCTTCCTGGTTTTGAAGTTAACTTTGAATCCTTTATGCTAGACTCCTCTCATGTATCCTCTCATTGTCTCTGTGTTTCTTTCACCTATATGTATAAATATATTGTATATTTATGTATAAATACATTTGATATATAATGTGTGTTCAGGGAATAACAGTACCTCTGGTGGGAGGGCTGCTGAGTCCTTTTCAGGGCTGCTTTCCACCATTGATGTCCACTTGTCCCACCTAACTCTCACCTGGTGGAATGGGCACATAAGAAGAGTTTGTTCCAACAGTCCAGAAGGCAGCTGAAGCAAGTGATATGGAGAGATTAGAGCTTGGTTAGACATCAAAGATGCCAAGGTCATCCACTACATTTTAAGTCATCACCAGTCATCTTGAGTTTGCCCTGGCACTGGGCTGTGATGACTCTGGAGCAACTCTGCCTTACTTAAATCCAATTTATATATGAATCAAAAGACTTCACTCATACAATTTTACCATTTTTACTTATCTCAAAGTCCTCCAGCAACAGGGAAGTGGTTAAGCAGCAGATACAGATACACTGGAACTGTAGCCACAGCCCTGCACACATGTGGCCCAAGTCATAGCATCACCTTCTCACTGGAAGCAGAAGTCATATTTGCAGCCCCCTCAGTGTCTGAGCAGAGTTTTAAGGATTGCATTATGTGCATTCTGGTGTGAAAAAGGGGCTAGAAAAAGTGCTCTAAAAATTGTCTGCTTACCCAACCCTAGGCTAATTACTGTGAGAAGTGGGGATCCCACATTGCAGTCAAAACATACACAAAAAAATACAAAATTATCTGCAAAGACAATTCCACTCACCATCAGTGCATGGAATATATGCACGTTTATAGACAACACAAAATCCAGGAGACCTAAAAAAAACCCAGCTCTTGTTGCAAGAGAATTCAGCAGGTATTGCAATCAACTAGCAGCCCTGAGTGAAACAAGGCTAGCAAATGAAGGTCAGCTTGGAAAGTGAGAGCTAGATACAACACTCTGCAGCAACTCTGAGTTGAAGCTGAGAGAGATGCAGGATTTTTGGCTCAGTAAGATAGCAGATGGAATTCAGTTTTATGCTGATAGTAACAATCCAAAGCACATTTATGATGTCCTGAAGGCTATTTATGGGTCAATGATATATGGTGCATCTCAACTCCTCCGTGCTTATAGAGTCAAATTGATTAGTGATAAGGACATGAGCTTAGAGAGATGGGCTGAACACTTCCATAATGTCCTCAATAGACCATCATCAATCAATGAAACCAAGGGCTGTTTACCTCAGGTTGAAGTCATTCCCTTCCAAACTGAAGTTCCAACTGAAGAAGAGGCTTTAAATGCCATTGGGCTCCTTTTGTGTGGCAAAGTACCTGGGTACTGATTCTATTCCATCTGTGATTTACAAGGTAGGGGGACCATTGCTCATACAAAAGCTGACTGAATTTTATGGGTTATATGGCAATAGGAGGTTATTCCCTAGGACTTTAAGGATGTCTCCATTGTCCACCTTCGTAAAGGTAAAGGAAATAAATTGTCTCACAGTGGAGTCTTTCTCTTGGTCTTTGCTACCAGAGTCCAAATTAAGAGACTGATCCTTCAATTGGAAGGTGTTCACCTGCATGAGAGCCAGTGTGACTTCAGAAAGGGCTGATAAACAGTTGATATGGTATTTGCTGCCTAACAATTCCAAAAAATGCCAGGAGCAAAACAAAGGTATGTACACGATGTTTGTAGATCTGGCCAAAGCCTTTGATACTGTCAGTCATGGAGGCTTATGGAAAATTACATCAAAATTTTATTGCCCAGAGAAGTTCATCAGCATTGTACATGCATTTCATGATGGTAAGATTGCCCAGGTTCTGGACAGTGAACAATGCTCTCATGCTTTCCCAGTTACTAATGGACTGAAACAAAATTGTTTAAATGCAAAACCTAAACTTGCTCAAAAGACTATTTCATGGAGAGCTCACAAAGGGTAAGCACTCAGATGGTGGTCAGAAGAAACAATACAAGGACAGTCACAAGGTGTCTCTTAGGAATTTTGGGATTGATTGTGTGACATGGAGGACACTGGCACAGGGCCACCCAGAATAGTGTGCCCTTATTAGAGAAAATGAAGTGCTCTATGCACAAATCAGAATTGAAATTGCTCAAAAGAAACATGAGAGGCACAAATTTAGAGAATCTATCCATTCACATGGATTATTTGTGCCTAACCTCTGGTAGAGCATTCTGAGGTCCTATTGGTCTGATCAGCCACAGTCAGACACACAATCACTTGACTCTATTATAAAGATATCATTTTGGTGCTATTCAGGAATGGACAAAAATTATAAATATATTCATTCTACAAATACTCAAAATCTTCCATTATATATACATACACAATATATGTATATGTCACATTTTATGTGATATGAAAAATACTCCTTGATAACTTTTTCATCTTTTTAATTTCCATAGATTTTGATCCCAATTCCCTACAATTCTCAAGTACCCTTATCAATGTTTAGCAAATATATTGAGCATTTACTTATGAGTATTGAATTGCAAGACACTGAATGGCCCAGGAGGATATGGGGCATACTGTCCCTACTGTCAAAGAATTTGCAATAAAATTGGATCAAGGCCAACACACACACACACACACACACACACACACACATACACACACACACACACTTACTTAAAATTAAACCTATATTGGTTTTTTTTCTGAATATAGTAGTAAGTACCTTTGATATGGGTACTCACTCTACTAAGTGCCACCACATCTCATTGATATTTTGACATCCTATGTAGTCCTTGCATTTGTCCTCCCATAAATCTTGCCCAAAAATGTGCTGAAGGTCATTTTATGGGTCTATTCATATATTGAGAGAACTAATATAGCACTGACTGCATGCTCTTATCTTTCCTCTCATTATGTGAACCACCCCTCTTTCTGATCAAATATGTCCTTGATAATGTCTTCTATATGCCTTTCACTAACACATCATCAAAAGTGAAAACCTGAATCTAAATACAACTATGTATTTCTCCATTGCCCTCGAAGTCAACTACAATGAGAATCTTTCTGAGAATGTGGTATTCATGATTAGTAACAACACAGAATTACCAGGAAAATATGAATGTTGAAAATCAGGATTTTTGTGTCAGAGAGCACTGAAAAGCTTCCATTAGAAACAGGCTAAAAAGTTACATTAAAAGAATTAACAAAATTAATACCTCAAGAACTATCATCAGGAAAATATATGACTAAGCACCAGCTGAATAATCTAGTACAGAAAAATCAAAGCTGTTGCTTAGAACAAAAGATAGAACTGTGGAGTGATGTCAAAAGAGCACTCAGAGAAAAGCGGGCTTTTAGTTGGTTCTGAATATCAAGTCACCATCTCAAACTCCACGTGTCCATTCCACTGAAGACTTTCCCTTCCTCCAAACTCTTCTCTTTCTGCTAAGGATACCACTATCTTCTCAGTGACCCAAGCAGATAGCCTTGAACTTTTCTTTCCCTTGCTCCTAACATTTATTTCTCACATCCACACAGACAACACCCTAGTTCCAGTTCTTAATACTTCTCATCTGGATGATTACAAAACCTAACTGGTCTCCTGAAGGTTCTTCCTTCTCCAATCAGATGCAGTGGACAGAAAGATCTTCCAAGGGCAAGTTTGGTCAGACCACTTCCTTACTCAAGAACCTTGAATAAACAACCAGTATGAAACGTTACAGACACTGTCAGATTCTGTCATTGTGTCATTTAGTTTTTCTGAATTGTTGTTTGTTTCAAGGGATGACTCAGTGAACTGTGTGTGTGTGTGTGTGTAAACCTGAAAATGGCTGATGTTAAAATAAGAGGCATCATCAAAACATTATAAAGTGGCTTCCTATTCCTTCTGGGATAAAAATACAAACACATTCTAACCTTTAATACCTTATATAATTTGTCTCCAATTTACCTCCTGATCTTATTTCACATTAGTTTCCTTAATACCCAGCATTTAAATAGAGCTTTGAGATTTGCAAAACACTATCTGTATGTTGTCTTATTTGGTCCTAATAATAACCCTGTGAAGTTGGTGCTGCTTTTAATCCATTTTTACAGATGAGGAAACTGAGATTCACAGAAGTGAATGACTTGCCCAAGGTGACACATCTGTTAAGTATCTGAGACAAATTTGAACTCAAGTCTTCCTAATTTCAAATTCTGTATTTTAACCATTTTAGTACCTAGCCACCTCTATGTTTTGGCCAAAATGACATGTGCTATTTGTTCTCAAAACTCAACTTTCCATCTTCTATCTTAGTGTGTACTCACAAGCCATATTTCATGCCTGTAAGATAGTTCTTCCTCCATGCCCTCTCCCAGAATCCTTATCTTCCTCCATTTTTCACCTTTCTTCATTTATTCTTATGGTTAGTCATCTCTCCCTCCTCAAATTACTTGTATTTTCTTATTTGCATGCATGTTGCTTCACCCCAACTCTTCCATACTCTAAAATGTAAGCTCCTAAACAACAGACACTGCCTTGTCTTGTTTTGTTTTTTATCCCTAGAGCCCTGTTTGATACCTTAATTTTTAAAGTTAATTTTAATAAATGATTGTTTAAGTAAATGGCAGCTAAATTAGGTCACACAGAGAAATGGAGAAGAAAGCATGGAGAGAATGGCATAAGCAAAGCCATTGGAAAAAATACCTCTGTGTTTAGGAGAGCAATAAAAAAATTAATTCTTGTATAAATGTAGTTCCTTCTCCAAGTTTCCAGTGACAAATGGTGGCTAGTGACTATCTAGTGACATTGCTCAACTAATCATCTTTCTCTTTCTCTCTCTCTGTCTGTCTCTCTCTCTCTCTCTCTCTCTCTCTCTCTCTCTCTCTCTCTCTCTTTCTCTCCCTCTCTCTCTCTGTTTCTCTCCCTTTTCCTTCTTCTTTCCCTCCCTCTCTCCTTCCCTTTTGTCTCTTTCTATCTCTTTTATCTCTCCACTTCTCTTTCTCTTCTTTCCCTTTATTTTCCTCCCTCTCTGTTTGTCTCTTGCTTTCTGTCTTTCTCTGTGTATCCCTCTCTTCTGTCTCTCTATCTCTGTTCAACCTATATCTCAGTGCCTCCAAACTTCCTATAGTGACAAAATCTCATTCTCTCTTGACCCAAACCCTGTACAGTTGAGATAGCTTCCCCAAAGAGTTATTTCATTCATTCCTTCAAACTTGCAGAAGGGACTACATAAATAGTCAAATATACTTTCTTTGATACTTATGAGTATCATGTGATCTCTCCAAATCTCAGTTTCCTCATTTGTAACATGAAATTAAAACCATATGCTTTGGATATCTCTCAGTGATTGTTGCAAGGAATATTTTGTCACCATTGAAGTTATATGAAAGTTTGAGTTGTGATGAAGGAGGAGAAAGGAAAATCAATTAGAACAGTTTGTGAAGGGCCTGGGAAGTCAGACTAATGAATTTTTACATCATCCAGGGACAATCAATAAAGCAGATAACTGGCATTTGGAGACTGGAGGCAGGGAAACCAATCTCAAGTGAATGGAGTTCTTCTATGTCTTCTAGTATCTCTTCATCCAGCACATCTTAGTTTCAGGAAAGTGTGAAGTTCTCTGGAGTAAGTGGGTCCCATTTCTGGACAGATTGATCCTTTAATGATGCAGCATACTCCCAGAGCAGTGCCTCACCCCAAACCTTATTTATAGCAAACACTGCTACTGTGATTCATACACCTTCCATTTTTACTTTTGGATTTGCAGCTTCTCTAAAAACGAAATGGGAATCTCGGGAGATGCAAAAGAGGGAGTTAGTGATAGATTTTTAATGTAATCCCCAGCAATGTCTTCACATTTCAAGGTACAGTGCAAGCAGACACAATTCATCATGTTATTATGAAATAATGTGGAGCCATAAATGGCACACAATTATTCTGTAGCAGTTATAGGATGTTGCCAAATATTTCTCTGAATACTGAATAACCATTTCACTGGAAGTGGGAAATTTCATTAGGTCTACCCCATTTTCTGCAGTTGACAACCAATTAGATCCACTTTTAATAGTCTTCATACAGCGACAGTCTACACAAGGTTGAGTTTGAGGCTTTATTGACCCCCCTATTAATGTCAGCATCCTCCTTGCTTCTATTTAAATATCTCTTGTGATAAAAGCAGAGTCATTCATGGGTTCGTAGAATTTAGAGTCTAAAAGAGCCTTAGACATTTCTTAACCCTCCCTGTGTCATCACAGTGTGATAAAGTCAAAGGAATCATTCTCAGAATAATACGTTCAAATGTACAAAATAGAAAAATTATGTTGAAATATAGTTATCAACATATTTTAAAATACAAGATCACAGATCACAGGTTAAGCACTCACAGTTTTCATTAGTCCAAACCCCCTCCTGTCACAGAAGAGACATATTTTATGTAGGAATAAGTAGAAGAACTAGAATTTAAACTCACTTCAAATACCACACTCTTTCTACTACACAATTGTCTAATTTATTAGTCCTACTAATGTAATAGTTCTACTTAACAGCTATAAAATGAATGAGACACTTGGAGTTAGGAAAAACTGAATTCAAATTTCGGCATATACGCTGTTGAAGAGGATGATGAGGTTTAGGAGTTGAGTCTTTTGAAAGAATTCAAGAAGCAGATATTATCTTAGTCAAGAGAGCCTTATTGATAGAAAAGCAATGGGCTAGCCCTGGTGGGTTGGGGGGGAAAAGGGGGAAGAGGTTTTTAGGGTGAGGGAAACTAGCAGTTTACAGGGTGACAGGGCTTTGCTTTTCTGCACTATTTTTGGGCACTTAGCCAAGAGTGGAATATGCCCCTATGTGAGTAGTGAACCTTAGGGAAAGAAGAGAGAGGAAAGGGAAACTGATGTGCTGAAAAACAGTTCAAGGATTTGATCACAAAACAAGAAACTTAGCTTGATCTAGTATGGGGTGGGGGGTGGCTAGTCTAATACTATGGGCTAAGGAAGCAAGGTTTTTGTTATCTGACAGAGCTTTCTGTTACTGGTAGATTTAGATGAAGCCCTCATAGTTACTGGGAAAAGTTAACCTTGAGGTTCCAGTGTTGCCAGGCAAGAATCAACCTCATCAGTGTCACAGCAGATAGAACACTGGCATTGAAGTCAAGAAGGTCTGAGTTCAAATCCAGATCCAGACTCAAATACTTACTAGTTGTATGACCTTGCATGACCCTAGGCAAACCACTTAATTTTTGTTTCCTCCTCTAGGAGTTTCCTATACCAATGAAATCACAGGTCCAGTCTATATCTCTCCCTGTTAAACTGTAGACTCCATGACTTTCCCAAGGTTTCATGGATAGCAAATGGTAGAGGTGGTATTCAAACCCAACCCCATGGGTTCAAACTCCATGTCTAAGAGACCTTTCACTCTGCTATAGTCTTTTACCTACAGTAGCCTAAAGGCTTAAAATATACTGTTCAAAAACATTGCCAGGAACTTGACTGTTGGAGGAATAAAACTCTTCCATGATTTTCTTTCATTCTTGGAAAAAGAAGCCTCATTTGTTTCCAAAAAGGGGGAAGCAGAGTGAAGTTTAACAGTCCATAGGAGGTACACAAACAGGATAAATATTTTATCAACTTTTTCAACACAGGCCTTTACCCTTGACAATGAAAGTGTCTTATCAAAACATGAATTAAAGCAATAATCTGTATTTGGCATCATTGAATGCCCACACAACTGCTAAATGTACTGTAAAGAGAAAAACAAGCATGAGGCAAAACTAGACACTTCTATTTCACATTATTCCTAACATGGGAGATCAAAGGATCATAGATTTCAAGTTGAAAGGAAACTTAGAAGCTGCTGAGTCCAATATCTTATTTTAAAGATGATGAAACTGAGGCATACAGAAGTCAGGTGACTTGCCCAAGTTCACAAAATTGATAAGTACCTGATGAAAAGACCAGAGCTGAAAAGAAAATTTGACTTTCAAATACAAGAATGAGAAGAAGCATGAAAAAGTAAACAGCAAAGAGAAGTCATAAGGAAACTACCAAAGTTGAACTGTTTACATTCCTCCATGGAAAGACAATATTCATAACTCTTGAAACTTTTCAGTATCTGGATAGTTGGTGGGATTACACACACACCTACACACACATGTACATGTGTGCACGCACATACACACACATACACACATGCACGCACACACAGAGAGACAGAGAGCACAGAATGAATTGAATAGGATGGGATCATATCTTAAAAGAAATCAAGGTAAACGGTGAAGAGAGAAATGTAGTGGGAGCA